>LQRL01139703.1:0-14996 GCA_001703475.1 Hydroides elegans
CACATATAAACCAAGGTTTGAAGTCGTGCCTCGTCATAGTGTCATCTTGATCGGTTGAAAGTTGTCGATTTTGGAGCACTTTAAAAAGTAGCGAAAAGTTCATATTCAGATGAGGAAATGTTGGTGATAATATACGATATTATCATTTTAGTATGTGGTATGTGCTTATATAAGCAAACATGCTTATATAAGCATATTATTTTTTAGATAAGTGAAATGATACTTTCTTCACTTGTCTCGTCAGCTGCCCTCCAAAAATATTTCGCGTGTGATTTTATAAGCAATCATGCTTATATAAGCATATTTATAAGCAATCATGCTTACATTAGCATATTAATCAGCAAATGAATAGAGATGTGTTACACCTATCGGGGGCGCCTGGTGCATTTGGAATGGGCTTACAAAAGTAATCGTGCTTATATAAGCATATTTGCTATGTAAGTTAAATGATATATTTGTTCCACTGGCCTTGTCAGCTGCGTCTCAAAAGTCTCTGGGATGTGCTTTTATAAGCATAATTTAATGTCATGAAATAATCTTTTTGCTTCACTGGCCGTCTCAGATGCCTCTCAAAAGCATTTTGGACGTGCTATATGAGCTCGTGCTTAAAAAGCATATTTTCTTTAATTTGAGGATACTTTTGCCAGCTGGTCTCGTCAGTCCAAGAGATGTCTTCAGAAAGAAATGAGTGATGATGCAAGATGTTACTCTGTTTTTCTTTCATCACATGATCTTGTTTATTTGCAAAATAGTTCGTTATTTCCAAAGTTAATTTTCGTAAAAAACTGACCATCCTGCATATACGAATTGTTGAAGTTCACGGGGGATCCAAGGTCACTGACCTTCTAGTTTTTAACAACATTTTTAAACATTAAAAACCAATAATTTGTCACGAGAATATTCAATTATAAAACTCGTGTGTGATTCGCATGTTTGAACACACATGCTATCGCCATTTTTGCTGATCAGTTCAGAAAGGCCACCGCTGCTCCTTATTTTTGTTTTCCCCCAGCCAAAAACGAATAAAACAAATGATACACTCAAAAAGCCACTACACTTAATATAACCCTTTTTTTCCTGTCTCTGCTACGGAGTCCCATATGTTGGCAACCATGGTTACCAATGGTAACCAAAGAAGAAATGGTTGTTATTTAATCACCATGTTCATCTGTCAAGTTGTTTTCTCTGCTGCTGTTTTATTTAGAACAGATAAAACCAGAGCAATCTTTTTAAGCGGAGTCAGGTTTTGTGCTATGTGTCTAGAAAGTAGAATCTCAAGTTTCCTCGGGGGTGTCCTGTTTTAAATCCGTGCTTCGTCCTCTTGAGATTTTATATGGTACTAAAATAAGCATTTGACTTATAAGTAATTCAATGTTTCTCATTATAATGGCATTTTAATATGGATTTTGTGTAGGCGTTGAATAAAGTGATAAAGGTTTAAAGTGATTAGATATTTTAGAAATTCAAATTGGAGGATACAAGTTACTATTTTTACTCAAATTCTTGTATCGATATATTAAACTAATATTTTATTTAAAGAATCAAACATAAATATAAAACTAAAAAAAATTTGGGTCATGGGGTATACGTTCACTGAATAAACCCATGTTTCTTTAATCTCCACAGGAATACCTAGTGATCGACCGGCGTCGGTTGCGAGGGGGTGCCGACGAAGGCCCGTCGTCAGGCAACTCGAGCGGTTGCCACACGCCCGTCTCGCTCCAGTCCTCGCCCTCCAAATCGCCCGGCGCGCCCGGCTCGTGCGTCTTCAACTTCGACCCCGCCTTCGTCGAGTCGCATCATCGCGGGTCGCTAAGGACGCCATCTTCGGTTGCCACGGTAACGACGACGAGTGAAAACCAACCTATGCGGACATCGTCTGTGGTGGGATCTTCAAGCGGTGGAACCATGGGAACATCGGCTAAAGCAGCTTTTCGCGGCGGTGACCCTGATCCCATATATATGAACTTGACGTTTCCCAACGCACTTTCGCGACCGAGTGGCTCGCCCATTATACTGGAACCAAATGCATCGCGAGGCGGTCGTCATATACAGTCGTCGCCCGATTACGCCAACGTGGTGCTCAACTATGCCGAGATTGACCTTAGCCATAGCAACAGCAACCGCAAAGGGGGAGGAGTCACAGGGAGTTCGAACTCGGGGTCGTCGTCTAATAGCGAGCGCCCCCTTGCGGCGAGTAACAATGCAATGACCGAGTACTCAGTGATAGACATGGTGGCCACCGTCGCCGCGTCGCAGGCCGCTAAAGATCACGTGCAGTCACGTGAGGACAGTGTGGCGCTCAAGCAGCGCAATAAACGTCATAGTGACGTCAGCAAACGTCATAGCGACAGTAAACGTGACCATAGCAACAGTGATTCGGCGTCGAAGGAGAACAGTAAAGGGCGCAAAGAGCGCAGTAAGGGCGGTCTTAGTACAGGGGGTGGGGGCGGCGCACGTGGTTTTCTGGCGCGGTCACATAGCGCTGTGAGTCGCTCGTCAACGTCGTCATCACGTGACAGGAAGTCGTCGTTGTCAGGGACGACGCCATCTTGAAAAATAGGCGGCCATTTTGAAAAGGGCAAACAGTATCATATGTGTATTTATCTCTTGTTAAGCATTCCTCGTTAGCACCATTAAATTAAGATGAAATTCAAGGGAGGTCTTTCATTCGGATCTGACTGATTCTTGAAGTCGCTTGCTTTAATGATTTGGATACTTATGTTTGGTTTTAAGAAGCCTTATTTATTTCGGTGCTATAATTTAAAATATAAGCAAAATGAAATACTTACTTATTTAAGTTCAAAAGGCAATTATGTTTCAGATTAAGATAAGAATGGTTTGAATTATCCATGAGAGTTGTTGAAACGTTCTTTTCCGAATGAAAACCAGTTGGTATCCAAGATCGATTAGGTTATATGATAAATCCAACGTTGCCTGTAAGGAGTTTGTAAAAAGAGTGTGATTATTCAAATTTATTCTATAACTTGAAGCTCAATAAAAAAATCTTGTCGAGAGATATCTTCAAAAAAAATACTGGTTTACGAACGATGCTTTCAACAAACATGATTAATATGGGATAAAGCAATGAGAACGACATTTTTTCAGTGACATGTGTTAACGCTATTTTAATGAAAATCTCGATTATTATGTGTTCAAGATTATTATTGTTCTTTTATTTACGAATTTATTTTGCCAGTGCAATGATATTGATAGAAATATTATTTGATCTCATTCTTAATATTTTATTTAATTATATATTTTGTCTTCTGCCTAATTTATTTAGGTAGTGAATGACCCTGTACAGCACTAACGTAATTTATTTGCTTGAGTTGTTGTATGTTTTGATTATCAGTATATTCAGCTAGAAACCTAAGCGAAGTTTTATTTTATATTATTTTATCGAAAAGAACATTATGTAGTAGGATGTATTTATGAAGTTCTTCTATAAAAATCATGTCGATGTCTTTCAAGTAAAATAAATAGATATATGAAATAAATGAGCATACATTTTTCTTTGCATACCTAAACCCCATAATCTATGCAAACTCCACTGGCTAAAGAATGATTTTCTTTAATAGTTTTGGATATTGATTGTTGTAATTTTGAAACAAAATCAGGTTTATAATTAGGATATTGAATAACATTTTTAAAGGATTGATAGTGTTTAATGAGTTTGATTTGGAGCACAGGTTTAGCAATCTGACTATTTTGAATTTAATTGGCTGTGCCAAACTCTCTTGATTTTTGATTGATCCTTTATTTTTTCACATTTGATTTTGAATGAATATTTTTTGTTACGGATGAGGTCACAAATTATCAATGACTGATACAAAATCCAGGGTTTTTTTGTTAATCGATGTCAACTGTGTATTACGTGATCATAGTCTTTATGACGCAGATTAAATAAAAGAGTATCATATAGTTTCACGTATTTTTCTTCGTATTCCTCATAGAACAAAAATCCATCACAAACTCAAATCAATAACTTGACAAAAGCTAGAATATACACACGATTATACATCACAGATGTACCAATCGCGACCTCTCCAGGCATTGTTATAAACATTGAATAGTTTCCCAGTGCATATACTCAACAATGATCGCTTAAGCTGATTCAATAAACTCATTCATGTATGAGAAATAATCGAATCAATGATCTAATTGACCTGAGCTCATTGAAATGTGAAACATTCAATACAACTGGACCAACGTTCTGTCGCTGAAAATTGTGACGTCATGTCTTGGAACAATGAACACGTTTTGGAAACTTTTATCATCTTATTGACTTTATTCAAAATACTTTATTGTTAAAACAGAATGGTGAAAACATGCCAGAACATTTTACATTGTATTTCATGGAAACAGACACAAACTGACAATTTTCATAACTCAAAAACCAGTTTTGCTGCCAGATATGTATATTAAAGGAGCTCAAGCGATAAAGATTTACAGAATAAAGGTCACAAAGTTACAACACCATAAAACGGTTGAACGATTTACGCATATTAATAATAAAATTGTCCGTTAATTATCAGATTGATTAATTAAGTCAAAAGTACTAAGTTTATAAAGTTTACTAGGTAAACATGTGAACTTGCACTCGAAACAAACAAGGAATCCAGATGTATGTACGTGATTTTAATTAATGGCAAACATGATGTCCGACAATATTCAACCATGAAATTGTGAATATTTGATTAATTGCAAACAACGTTTCAGGGCCATTGTCATGATTGGTCGTTCATGTCATTATATTCAAAAGCAAAAACAATATTCTAATCTGAGACATTCCTTTACGTTTAAACCTCGAATACATTATGCGCCAATTTGTGGGTGTCCATACATATTTTTTCACTCAACTCTGGTACATTTTTATTATAGGGACAAAACACGACTGTGAGTTTGTATAGCTGATTTAGAGCGAAGAAGAAACTATTACAAAACGAACGCCGAAGGCGTGAGTTTTGTAATAGTATCTTCTAAGCTCTAAATCAGCTATACAAACGAACAGGAGTGTTTTATCGCTATTATAACAGTTGAAATTGGTGCGTCAATATATTAAGAATTGAACTGTATACAAAAATTGCGAACAATTAGGCATGATAATAACTTTTTATGACGTTTTGTTTAAATACTTGTGTGGAGCACAGGCACAAGAACTGTACTGCAGTATTCGAACAAAATGAGTCACGCTTATTAGCCTCTCCTCATTTGCATATTGAATACTGTGTATCGTTCTTTAATGACTATTAATTCAATGCTCGCGCTTCAAAGAAAATAGAGGAAAAAATAATTCCATCATGTTATAATTCACGTTCCCTTTCTTCAAAACCTATAAGGTCTTGCACCTAAACATGATTTCAGTGTTATCTCATGATTATTGCCAATGGCTAACACTATGAAACTGTTCAATTGCTTTTCGTAAACAGTAACTACATCACTATCCAATCACCCGATTTTTAAATGACATATCTTGAAAGTGATTCAGTCACAAAACCGTATTCGCTAAGAACCGTATCTTAACACAACGTTGCAATCACCATTGGGTCACACAGAAGAGTGTCAGTTGTTTTTCTTTCAACACTCAGGAGTATACAGTAGGCCTATGTATGAACATTGACCACGAACAAGCTTTTAAGGATGCAGGAGGTTCGGACACAAACTTAGCATTCAGAGTGCAAAGCGTTTCTTTTCTTCCTCGATGAGTCTGTTTCTGGCCAATCTCGCTTCGTTCCGTTTCTGGATTTCTCGGATTTTCGCATCCAGGTCGTCTTCCTTTAGTTTTTCTGCGGAATTATAAGATAATAGTTCATTAGATGTTTGTTTAAAAAAAAAAGAAAATATTTTTTTTTTGTATAAGTATCTCATATATCGTACTTAACAAATTATAATCATATAAGGCGTACATTTTTTATTTCACTAATAAAAACCCGATATTTAACTTTCAGATAAATATATTTATAATAATTAATTTAAACCTCCGTTGCTGGTGCTCACTCAATGAAACACCCTCCTTTGCAGGCACGACATGAATAACATGATGCTTATCAATGACATGCAAGTTATTGTTATTGGTTTCATACTTTTTTTTTAAACTATGTCATTTTTCTAAGGTAAATTGTTTGTTTCTTGTAAATTTGTTTTATATTTTACCTTCTGGAGCAAGTTCCTTCGGCTTGGCGCGCTTGATTTTGATTTTCTGTCGCTGCGGCGGCGGTTCTTCAGATTGTACCTGCATAAGTGGCACGACCGGCGTTGGTTCTGTACGAGCGCTTGATGACCAGATATTCGAGGCCTTTTTCTTAGTTTTAGTCATCAGCGGCTCGATATTGTCTGACAAACGTGACTTAACCGAGCGCGTTGTAGTGGCGGTCTCAGTAGTTTCCATATTGTCCTCGTTATTCCCACCACCAACCACGATTTTCCTTTTTATTCCAGTCAGTGCCCGATCACGTAAATCGAATGAATCCTCATTAGTCTCACCACCCCGTGGTTCAACATGCACGCGTCTCTTTATTCCTAATTGTCCATCGCGTCGCTGCTGAAGCGTCTTTTTTGCTCGTGATACATCACCACCTAAGCGATCTTTCACTGAGGATCCCTTTTGAGACACAGTAACCCCACCCTCAACACCATCACCACTTTTTGTTGTCTGAGCTGACTCAGTGTCCTCATGGCTACCACCACTTCCGTTTTTGACGTTGATTTTGCGACGGCTGCTCAATATATTGCGCAAATCACCATCACCACCACCACTATCCCCTGATTTTTCGTCCTCATTCCCCATTTGAATGATCCGACGACCGGAAAAGGGCTCGGTGACCGATTCGTCTCCAATGGTGACATCCGTTGCTATAGCGGTATCGGTGGACTTTCTGCGTTTGAGTTTCTTTTTCTTTGTGGTTGTTGTCGCCATGGAGCCGAGACGGTCGTGGACGGATGGTCTTTGGGTCACGGTGTTATTATCATGGTCGCCACTGCCCGGTTTTGGTTCTGAAACAGGATGTTTAATTTTGTTTTATTATTAAGAAGCGTTTTTAGAATTAAATATTAGGAATGTGCTTTCAAAAGAAAATATGTAAATATCATAATAAGCTCGTTTGCAATATCATGGATAATCGAATTCTAACAAACAACTACACACCGATTCTTATATAAAACACTTCTTAATACTTAATATACAATCACCATGAAAACCAACAAGAAATCTTAACTCGCCATTTTAAAGACAAGCTTACCATAGCATGTATGAAGATTATAACTTAAATATAATTCCGTTCTGTAGGTATACGGATCTAAAATGCGAGCACCAATTTGTTGTTATGAATTTGCTGCAAAATGATATTATTATCTCAAGGATATTCTAAAGATAAAGGGTTAAAGGTGGCGAATATCTAAATTTTCCGAGAGCTTATATGGGATAGTATGTGGTATTACCTACATTCATTTGAATTTAAAACTTTGCACCACACCCTAGAAAATATCCCTGTAATATTTGAGTAAACTAACCTTTTTAACAGAAGGGAAGGATAAAAGGATTTTGTATTGACAATATAATCATTTAATTTAACTTACCATTAAATGTCACACTGATCACCGGTTCCGTATGTTCAGACTCGTCCCGTTTGACTCGCTTCGCAGGAACATTATCCTCTACATCCCCGTTCTCACGATCTTCTTCCTCCTTTTCAGCCGTCGACTCTTTACGATTTCGCCGCGCTGGACTTTGGTCGTTGGCATCTTTTGTGGTAGAGGGGCTCTTGGTTGATTTGCTGGCAATGGACTTCGGTGCCTTTCTTTTCGGACTGCGGATATTAGAAAAGAGAGGAAAATGTATTATTATAGACATGAATTTATATGATACTATACTTATTTTTTTAATGAAAGGGAGCACCCAATGTGCAATTGACATGTTTTTATATGTCTTCATAAAACGTCCTCTCAGCATGAATGGAGTTGTCATTTTTATCGTTTTTTTTCTTTTTATTAAATAATCATTGCATTACTACATTATTCATTTTAATAAGTCAGACCCAAATCCGTATTGTTCAAACATTTAAACGCGTTTTATTGATCGCCGTTTTAGTGGGGGTGTAGATCTAACAGCTAACAGGCAAGTGTAACACAACGTTTATAAAGTGGGTCACCTGCGATCAATAATATACCGTTATGATCATATAGGACACATTATTGTGCAATCTTGCTTTTATTGAGCAATATCATATTATAAGATTTATATGACTACAATGTATATAGGAATATACTGGTTATTTATAACAATACATTATAAATTCATATTTTATAAGAATACCTATTTATTTTGTATTCAAAACGATGAATAAATAAATAAATTGGGATAAATGTACAACAATTTGGATTCAACTTGATAAAACCTTGATCAAAAGGCATAGCAGTAAGTGTGTTGCCTGTTACAAATCTTAAAGATAGTTTTTGTTAATGATTAACTCATAAATGTAAGGCCATATAAATTTTTTACATTATCAGTGTTTGACATTAACTCGAAATTGAGGGTCGCGCTTGCGCAACTATCTCTAAAAAGTTAGTCGCGCGGCGGAAAAGTTAGTCGCGCCATACTATTTTAAGGATATCATTTATTTTCAGGTTGCTCTTAATGTATGTTGCAGGGCTGTATCTGAAAATTTACGAAACTGTGGGAAATCCCACACCCTATCCATAAAAGTGCGGATAATTTCTCATCGAGCCCATGAAAGTGAGAGAAACATATTAGACTTGAACTAGGGTAAACTTATAAACTGAAAGTGCGAGCGCCGAAGGCGCGAGCGAAATGTTTTGGCAGTAATTTTGGGAATAGTTAATTGTTCTTTGTGTTAGATTTTTTTACTATCCGATATGTAATCCATACTTCATCAGCGAACATCTAACATCAAACTTCTATCATTTCAACATTCAAGACCCTTTACTGGGTCCTTCGAATTTTGTTATTAATTATGATAAATGTGTGTACGAAATAAAATGATTGTACGAAAATATACATTCGTTTATCACCGTCACTCGAATAATCGGTTCCAAATGAGTATATAGTTATAAGACTGCAACTGCACATGGACTGATAAACGAGCGCCGAAGGCGCGAGCGAAAAAAAAGAGACATATTGGCATTAAAATACGATAAATGTTCTACTGCCAGTCAAAAACTTTGACAAGTTAGTCGCGCGGCCCAAAAGTTAGTCGCATTTGCGACCGTGCAACCGCTTATGTCAAACGCTGCACTATAATTTATATCAAATAGTAATAATTATTGACCGGGTCACCCAGGCCGCGGAACACATCGATATTGCTGTGAAGCTAAAGTATCTATACAGTGTATTAAATTTCTAGCGCAGTTTGATTCTTTTCAGAACACATGGCCGCAGCGGCGACGTCAAACAACAAAGCGGATTGGTTAAAAAAGCGAATATCCTGCGCAATGTGTTTGAAAATCTTCAACCAACCGCATACGTTAACCTGCCTCCATACGCTATGTAAAGGATGTATAGAAGATTTGAAACCGTGCACGAAAGACTCATCAAGGGGCTACATGTGTCCCGCGTGTGACCAGTTTTGTCCAAGAGATCGAGTGCGTCCGAATGCCCTTATCAAGGAATTATTGGATTTTTATGACTCCTTAAAAAGTAGTCAAACCAACCATTGTACAACAACAATACCTGATGATTGGCAAACAATGGCGGCAAAACACCGCGTTATGTCATCGGTTGCTAAGCACACTTCATCCCATAGCAACGCATCCCTGCAACAACATTCCATGATCATCGTTGATCGCCCGATGATTTGTCCAAAACACCCGGACACCCACCTCGAATTGAACTGCATCGCATGCGAACAACTCATGTGTATCCATTGCCGGTCGATCGAACACGCGGGTCATCCATGCGAGACGACCGATGATGCGCTTGAGCGAATAAGGCCGCGTGTTCTCAAAGCGAAAGTCAATATTGAAAGCGCCATTGCAAAGGCAGCAAACATTGAACCATCGCTTACGGAAAAAGCTAAAGGATTTCGTAGCAATATTGGTGAATTGGAATCAGAAGCGAGGGATATGCACAGGAAACGCAGCCAAATGCTTGATGATGATTTGAATAACTTACTAGGCGAGATTCGAAGAGAACGGGAACACATCAAGACACTTGAAGAAAAGCGTGTGCATATCGTGCAGAATCATTTGAATGACGCGAAACACGTGATTCAATGCGTCAATACCGCGATGTCCACTGCAAAGGGATCCTCATTACTGCAAGAGTTGCAATCTGGCATACGTACTAAACTGAACCAGATGGAACAAGAAATGAAACGCATGTACGACCAGATTTCAGTCAACGGTCACATTGATGCTGCTGCGGCGGGAGGTACGCCATTACAACTTGTACCTCAATTGCTTGAAGAAAACATGATCGGCAAATGGGTTCCAGTTGAAGCGCCTAAAGCAGGAGCAGCTAATAATCACCAAGACGTTAGGCTAAAGAGTAAGTCTAGTGTGACTGAATCTTCGTCAGCAAAAAAGCATGGGCGCGATTCTGAACCAGTGACGAAACCTCAAGAAAACAAATCTGCTACAATAAATGATCCTAAATCACCAATAGCGATCCGACATGAAACCTCGAGACGCTGGCCTTTCCCTCTTCAATCCTTGGCCAACAAAGACCCGAAACTCCAAAATACAATGTCTTTCATCGACCGATCTTATTCAAAGCCACACGCCAAATGCTCCGTCATGAATGGCCAAATATGGACACTCCACGACGGCCATTTCTTTGATCCCACCGTTCGCGTATTCACGCAAGAATTCGAGAAAGTCAGAACCATCAAACTGCCTGCAAAACTGACCCTCGACAACAATACAGCTAATGCTATAGCGCAATACCAGTGGCAAGTGACCGTGGGTTATACACGGTGTTGGCCGAAAGCTACAAAATGCTTGAGACGCTGCAGCCGGGTAAATTCGCAGATGTATGTATTGTGGAGGGACAGATGTACGCGTATGAATATACGGAGAGTCGGATCTACATTTTCCAAGCAGCGCTACCCGAGGATTATGATAATGATGACGATGTTACCACATTGACAAATACCTGGCGATTTGTGAAAATGATACAGCATGATCATATACCCAACAACGACCACCCTAGTCGATCAACCATAGCCGTCACAACCTACCTAACCAATACGCTATACGTATACAACGTCGGCAATATAGTCACCAAATACAACATAGACGATGGATCGAAACTCGGCCGGTATGGCTCTGTAGGCACACACAACAAAAACTACGGACCTGGCGGTCTGCATTGCGCGACATTGTGTGGTTGTGATAGCAGCGGTAATCTCGTTGTGTGCTGCCCCGCGCAAAATAAAATACAGGCTTTGACACCAAAGGGCAAGTGGTTCATACTCATGGATAATACAATGACGCAGCGTATCTACCCCAGGAAGTATTTCATGCCACACTATGCGGCGTCTTTGGATTCGACCACGTTTTGCATTTTGGCGGACTTCTATGGCGATTGGAAACTTTTGATTTATAGCATTTGATATTATTGAGTTTGTATCCTAACTTAAGGCAGTTATATTTCAAGGGCGTGTGACTTCGTTTTTTTTTCTAAGAATATAAATGGTCTTTTAAACCGATAAGTCGATTTTGAATCTCATTTAATGACAAATTGTACATTGATTGAATAAAAATATATACATTGTAAATGTAGGCCTACATTGTATGAAATCGATTTGTATAGATGTTTTTGCTAATTAAATTACTTGGATCCAGCTTTGATTGTATCAATTTAACACAATATAAAACCAAACCAGTCAGGGGTGTATGAAAAAATAAAACTTATGTTTAAACATGCACATTGTTCTTTCTAAATAGGAGCTCCACACTATTTTTACTACCAAATGATGTTGTGTTAGCAGCCTTCGGGCAAGCAAAGCTTTTTTTGGACTGAAAAGAGAATATAATCCGAACGACATCCACTAGGAATATTGGATCGAATCTTATACATTGGCTGAATAGCCCCGTTAATTATTTTCGAGTTAACCCCTTACCTCCTGGGTGGCGGTGATTTCTTTACTTCCTCCTCCTCATCACTCGACATGGAATCCGACGATTCATGGTCTCTCGTTTTCGAAGTCGATTCCTTTCTTCTTTTTGATGACACACTATGCTTTGGTGAGAGTGCGGATTTATTCGCTTTCTTCACCGAAATACTCCGTTTCTCTGTCATTTCTTTTCGTTTCTCTGTGATTTCAAGTCGACTGTCTATATGAGCTAGTTCCTTGAGAATTTGTTCCTTCTTCTTTAATTTCTCGTCACTTTCCTCAAACTCACATCCTTTCGGTTTATCACGAAGAGACTTGTCCCTACTTTCTCGCTGCTTATCAAGGGCGTTTGTCACTTTATCGGCGCCTCCTTTTTTCTTCGTCACCGGAGCCCTATCGAGACTGTTTATCACACCTTCACGATGTCTCTGTGGACTAGACCGACCGTTTCGATCATCATGTTGGTTAAAGCCACCACGTGATCGACCAAATGCCCGATCAGCGGACGACCTGTCACGTGATTGGCCGAAGCATTGACCAGCTGACCTATCACGTGACCTATCGCGCGATCTAGGGTCACGTGACCTACCAAATGCTTTTCTATTTTGTGGAGATCGGTCACGCGGCGATCGGTCGCGTGGTCCTCTACCAAATGCTTTTCCCGGCGACAAATCACGCGATGCACCGCCGCGACCGAATGCCTTGCCGGTTGATTCACTGTCACGTGAGCGGTTACGCTGGCGGCCGAACGCGCGACCAGGTGGTGATCGGTCGCGAGATCGACTGCGGTCCCTGATTCGTCCACCGGGTCGACCACCCGAACCGAAGCGGAATTTCGAAAGATCCTCATCGCGCGATGGGCGCCTGGCGCGATTGTTTGCGCGGTCGCGACCGGAAGTCTTTCGGCCAGTGTCACGATCAGCGAATTCGCGTTGTTTTCGCTCGCGCTCGATATCGTCGCGTTTTCGCTCGGATCGCTTTCGGTTGCGACCGGAATCCGAATCGGAGGAACTCGAATCGCTATCACTCGAGGAACTACCACTCGAAGAGGAACCGGAAGAAGAACTATCGGAACCGGAGCTATCGCTATCACTCGATGACGATTTCCTCCGCCTTCGTTTCTTTTTCGCGGTGGCCGCGGCAGTCTCTTTCGCTTTCGCTCGTTCCCTTGAGCGATCTCTCGATACGCGCTGGCGATCACGCGATCTTCGTCGCGAGTTTTGCGGACTGCGATCTCGATCGCGCCCGCGATGATCGAGACGAGAATCGGATGTGCCGCCTTTTCGTGAGCTCGCTTTTGGCCGATCGCGATCCTTTGAAGTCGAATCGCGATTCCGAAGTCGGCTATCTTGATAACCACGAGGTAGGGTTTTCTTCGCTGAGTTTTTCTTTTCCGGGGTCACGGATTTGAGCTCTCGCGTTCGATAGTTACGAGACAAGGGACTTGGTTTTCGCTGTCTGTTTTTCGATATGTCTCCTAATTTTGTAGAGTCTATTTTATTCTCTTTTGGAGCTTTAGATTGTACGTTTTCTTTGCGTTCTGTTTTCTTTGCATCTATTTTCTTCTTTGGTTCCGGTTCTTTATTTTGTTCTTTATTCTGGTTCTTAACATGCGCATCTACCTTATCATTGTCCTTCTGTTTTTTAGATGAGACTGCTGGTCGCTCCAGTGAATTCGATTTAGCTCTGCGTTCCTTTTGTTTTTCTGGTGGACTTGTCTTAGACACAACAGGCTTCTTGTCCGTACGAGAGTTATCCACTTTTTGACTAACTTTCGGTTGAGATTTCTGTGAATCACGTTTAGATCGCGAGGTCGGACTAGTTGAACGCTGCTTAGATCGAGGGGCTGGACTAGGTGAGCGACTTCGATGGCGTTTTGTTTGATTCGTCGCACTTTTTTGCATAACTTTGTCTTTCGTAGCTGAATTACCCCGATTATTTTTACCCTTTCCCGCTTTATCATTTTGCTGCATCTGCTCTTTCTTTTTATCATTTATCGGCGCTGGTGGTTTCCTTTTTGGTGGCGGTGACCGTGACCATGAACTGGCCGATGACCTTGAAGATGACCTTGAACTTGACCCCGAGGACGAATCAGATGAGTCACTGTCGCTACTTGAGTCACTGCCACTGCTGCTGCCAGACTGAGGTTCCTTTTTTGTGTCATTCGTCGTGGCTGCAAACAAAATAGAATTCGAGTGTTTATCGAATTCATCACTTAAGTGAGCCTATCAAAATCTTCTTTATTCAATATATTTTCGGAAGAAAAGTTTCTCACAACTTCAAAGCAGACAATAGTATAAAACAATAACTATTTTTAACACTAAGGTATTGAATGAAATCGCTGCTTCAATCTCAATCTAAATTCATGCATAAGCCACGTACGCTGTTAAATTTACTGGATTATACATATCACAAAACAAGCTTTTACACAACGATAATGCAATAGCGCCGATAGATCTACATGAATACATTTATACACGTGTATTTACCTTGTTCTTGTCTGTTCTCCTCGACATCTGATTGGTCGGATGAAGACGAGGCAGAAGCCTCGCTTTCGTTTTTCGTTTCCTCCTCCTCTTCCTCTTCTTCTTCCTCCTCTTCTGAGTCTGAGCCCTCGAAGCGACTGAAGCGACCCAGCTCTTTGAAATATAACAATGGATATAAATCAAGATAACTCTTCATGCTAATACAAACCGATTTTATTAATGGTAGTTAACATGTTGCTATATAGGAATTATTTAGAGATAGTTTCACGGTGTAGCATAAGGGTCGAAACCCTCGGTAATTTCGAGGGTAAATCAAGATTACCGAGGCAGATTTGGGGTACCCTCGAAAAATTACCGAGGGACAAATCGATTTTATCGAGGCATAATTTAGGTACCTTGGACAAATTTTCGAGGCAAATTTCAGGAACCCTCGAAA
>LQRL01139729.1:11481-31508 GCA_001703475.1 Hydroides elegans
ATATAGAAAGCAGTTTTTTTTTCAAACAGATGATGATGCTGATTTGAAGCAGCTAATGGATTAGTGTTAGTGCTCGTTTCTGTTTCGAGCCGAAGACCAGTTTAGGGTCATGAGTTTACATGTTTGCGCAAATACGAATTAGCGGATTAGAATCAGAAAATGCGATGAGCAACAATAATATGCCCCAAAGCAAAATAAAACGTTCATGAAATTATCTGTCCGTTGGCAATATATTAAAAACAAATATGAAATCGTGCGTTTTATCAGTATTGAACATAGCGAATTATCTCTATGAATATTAATTGCAGTATGTTAATTGTTTTCTATGAATTTCCACTTTTCTCATGTTTTGTATGGTTTTTGCGATAGGAAAAACAACCTTCAGATACCGTCGATAATGAAATTTTAGGCGCATGAATTTGAAATGGTTTTATATAGGTCTATATGAAGCCTCTGGGTTTTCAAACCATTTTGATATAGGCGAAAGCAATATAATGGATTTCAAAGTCATTATACATAGACAATATAGATTTAAAGTGACGAGCGTGATAAAAGGGAATTAGTCGTTTATTGTCTGCAGAAGCCCTGTATATCAGCACACATGTTCATCTTTGATTATCTACACATGTTCGATTTTGGCTGGCTATATATAAACGTTTGGAAAATACAGATATGTAAGAGAATCTCACATATGTTCTATCCTTTTTAATGGCCTCAAGATAATCTAATGTGATTTAAATTATATACCGCATAATCATTTGTCCTTTGCAATTTTATTCCTTTAAACCTGTTGACAGGTTGAGAAGTATATTGGTTTAGTTGGGAAGGGGTTCGATGGGATTTGTATTGAAATGTGAGATAGCTACTTGCGTAAGATTAGACGTTATCTCTCATAGAACACATGTTCAGCTCTAGCAAAATACGTAAGCGTAACGGAGATGAGAGTTTGAATATAGGTTCTACATGTTCATACGTATAATGTACCCGCAACATCTATAAGTACACATAACGCCCGATAAATTGTGTTTTTTTTTGTCGTACTTCAATTTTTGACACATTCAAGTATATATTACAATCAATATGAAGTTCAATCAAAATTTAAATTGATTTATTGAACCCCTTGAACAATTTAGAAAAAAAAACACAAACATGCAATGTTACATCATAATACATACAAATTGTATAAACTAGAAAGGGTCTGGCCACATTGGATATTCTTTTAATAAACCATATTTTCCCATGTTTTCCGTATGTGATACTCTTTGAAGCGACTTGAATCCTTTCGATATAGGTTTAACTCTTCTTATCATGCGCTGCAATGTGTTTCCCAAGGAAACATTGGAAAATGCGGAAGAAACTATGTTTTGGTAGAAAAAAGTTCCATGAAGTTTCTAATCTGGTCAAGCTTTCAGATAAGTCTGCTATTTATTTTCTATTTTCGAGATATATACAAAAAACGTTGCAATTTATTTCCCGATATCACAAATGAACATCCAACAGTCTCGAATGTTTACCTACACACTTAATAAACATCATTGATAACAAGTAACACTTTTTAACCAAAAATGCCAATTAACTTATTTATTGCAGGGTATCGATCACGTTTCACGTCACTTTATGGCTTAAAACGTCTTGACATTTTAAGTGGATGTTGACGTAACATTATGCATTGGTTTCGCAAAAAAGAACCAATAATTTGCAGTAAAATCAATCTTCGTTCGGTCCAGGCCTTGATAAAGAATGGGTGATTTTAAATTCCGCTATCGAGATATTTATCGCAGATATTTGATCTATAAAGTACTTTTATATAGTGTAGCCTGAAATATATGTTTGATCCAGCTTTGACCTAAATCGCTTGCTCTCAAAAATGGATTGTGTAACAAAAATAACGTTTCTTACAACGTATCGATGCATTGAGTCCTTAAACAATGATATCTAGTGTAATTGCAATTGAGCAGCCTAGTGAATATAATAGACTATGTTAAGCAAAATGTAAAATAACGTATAAACGACATATTGTTCGATTATATATAGTACCAGCAATAAGAAAGCTTTGAATCTTTACTTCATTAATGTTCTTTGTAAAAGATGTATATCATGACACTGTTTTCGTTAATTAGAAGTGTTAATTTCGCTTTTTATGCTATCAGTCAATCAAGGGCCTATTTGTTAAGAACAGTTGGGTGCCAAGGTTATTATGAAACATCCCCAAATGACATTATTCAAGACATATAAAAAATTGTATATAGTTATTTAGGGAACCGTTTGGACTATTTTATTACGCATAAATAGTTATAAACTTTTGAATAATCGCTGGTCTACAGACGAATTCCGATGTGGTGTAGATCTAATTGAGCAATTTAAAGTGTGACCACATTTCTTTCATTAAATATATTGACTCCAATGTATAAGCTTTATAATTTGAAATTAAGTTATCCTCAATCATTTTCAACATTACAATATAAACCTCAAATATAGCAATTATATATTGATACATGGGAAGGGCATTTTGAACCAGTTTCTTGTTCTCCAAAAACAGTTTATTATTCTCAAAAATATCCCGCTATGCACATTTCCGTGATATCTATTTATAAGAAATTGAATTCACATTACTTTGCATGTTCATCACTCACATATCACAAAAATGAAAAAAAAAAGAAATTGGCCTCAGAAAGATGACAGTCAAATGACATTTTTTCACACAACAATGTCATTTTGAAAAACGGTAGAGTTTCTAGTTCATCATTATCATGTGAGAGACTTAATGTAGGACCAACAATAAAACGTTCTGATCAATAGCTAATTCATAAACTCTTTTCTATTGTGACATTCTACCGCCCTGCGGAGTTTTTTTAGTTTTGCTCGTGTTGCTGCATTTTTGTGCGAAAATGGTCAAGCGATCGTCATGAGGGGTATTTTTTGTTTGGAATTAGCTAGCTAAGGTGCTGGTGTGTGCTATTTGAAGTGCCCTCACATTTAACTAATTAAGCATCACGAGAATAAGAATTGCATGTTTGCTTGTGTCGTTTTCGAGCAGTTCATTGTGGTGTTTCCCCCAGCAGACCATTTGTCCATGAGAATGGAATTTCATATCCAATGGAAGAAGGGTGGACACTTTAGTATCGTGACTATTGATAGTGAAGTAAAATATCAGAGATTATATGATTGGAAATATATAACTACGAATAAAGATGGTGTAGGATTGAGAGAGAGAGAGAGAGAGAGAGAGAGAGAGAGAGAGAGAGAGGGAGAGAGAGAGAGTGGGAGAATGGAATGACCGAAAAGGGACGGATGTAGCCTACTAGCTAGTAAGGCCAAAATGTAAATATTGCATAAAACGATGATTTTCAAACCCGATTGTTTTATTCTAGCTAATCCACTCCTGGTAATCCGATTTTCGTCTTCATCATTGCAATCACCACCAATGAGAATAGTTTACATTGCTAAGCATTTTCACATGTCAGCAAGCTCTGCTGCACAGCATAGTGAAAACCAACCACATTCCATCTCCAATCGCCACATTTACATCACTACCAATGATTTTATATTTTGATTGTTTGTCTTTTTAGCACGTGGCAGCAAGATGTTTTGCGCCAGGAAAAGCGCTGCCATGACAACGAGTGTTGTCAGTGTCGACAGGCAGCTTGACGAAGAAAGCGGTTCCCTTAGCAACGGTGAGCTAGCTGCTTATAATTGCTTATTATTTGCTTATTCTGTTTTTAATGATGGAATGGATGAGAAATTATAATATTGTTGTCGATAAGAAAATGATTTTTTTATATCAATGCTCGCAAACAAGTTCATGAAGATGTATGTATGTTTCCCTGGCCATCAAGTTTACATCTGCATTTGATTGTATAATCATGTTTTTGTTGCTATCTCATGTTTAAAACATGTAGATTATCTGAACAATGTTTACAAATTTCAAAATTTGTAATAACGGGTTCAAATTTCTTGCTAACGAAGGCAGCCGACACCCATTTTCCATGGGCGGTTAGAAATCAATTTTCGAAAATCCCATTTCAGTAAGTGACCCCTCCCTCCCCATCCCCCCAACCCTGCCCAAAATTAGCAATAAAATGGCGAGACCTAAATTAGGTTCACCTGCTCATTTCAGAGTATATTGTGTACAGTTTAAGTATCCCTAGCAACGGGATAGTGATGGTACCCCACCGGTTGATGCGAGTCTTAAGCCCATTACAAGGAAATAGGTTGTTAGTTTGCGCCGCGAGACCAACCCATATTTAACGGTTGGGGCACCACTGTTTTAGGGTGCAATTTGTCAGGCTATTGTTCGGATGATGGGAGGGGCCCGGAGGGGGTGGGGATATAGGAGGTTAATAAGCTTCTAGACGAACGTGTGTATTTTGGTTTATATGCGTAAGTGTGTTTGTATTATCCCAGGTTTGTACCGAGCACACTGGGCGAATGTGTTTTTATTAATCCATATTTAGGCTAAATTTGTGAACCTCCTATATGCCATTTATTATTATTTGTTCAAATATGATTTTATTTTCAAACCTCTACCATATATCGGCCTAGCTAATATCAGAGACATCAACTTCATTCTGTATGTCGCGAAATAATGACGTTATAAGGGGATTTAGATTATATTGTGATTTAGATAAGTGATCGATTCACAACTATCCGATAATCATTACGTTTCGACGTATTCCACCAGTGGGGTACGGAAACAAGATAACGCAAATAAACGCGAAAACATCGTAAAATCAGCATTTTTTTCTGTTGAAACAAGCGATTTGATTGAATCTTGGTGCATATTTAATGTAGATCCTTGTAAAACTAAATGGAATTTACGAGCAGATTTCAAATAAGTTATCTGTTGCCTTTGTTTGATTAAAAAATACTCTTTTGAATTCGCAACTGAAACCCGGCATGTGTAATGCATAAAATTCGAATAAAGCAACAACCGGAATAAAAGAGAAGACATAAAATTGAGTAAAAAAAACGAAATAAAAGGAGAAAAAAATGTTAACAGGATTTACATTACGAATAAACATCTATTCATAGCTGTAATACATTTGTAAATATTATCTTATATAATAGCAAAAACAGCTTCAAAGAGCTTAATTGAATTTCTCAGCATATAACAGATAGAATAGGATTCTAATAAACCCCTTGATTTATATACATAATGTCAAGACTGTTGATTTATAAATGTAAGCTTTTTAAGAAACCTTGTCTCGTTTAATGTTTAACATACATTGCACTGGTTTTACATAAGTTATTCATTTGATACAATAAAAGACTTATATATGTCTTATGATATGCACTAATTTAAAAACAATGTTATCGGTTTATTGCCATTAAGAGAACATGTGTAAATGGCATCAAAGGACACATTGAATATATAAATATATGTGAACACCCAAATTCGTTTCATAATTTCAAGAGTTTATTGCACATTTAGGATAGTTCACAGAAGAAATGCGTAAGAGCAAAAACACTTAAATCCTCGTTATTGTTCTTCGATTTGCAAATGCTAAGTGTTCATGATTATAATTTTATATATTTATGATTGACTTCAAGGATTTTTGACACAATTAAGACATTTCAAAAGGCGCCAAAGTGTTAGCTTTTGAACAGTGCTGAAAACACGTTATTATATGTTTGTAAAATGTATATGAAGCTACACGTATGTGCAACGAATCTGAGCCATAAAGTTTCAGGTCAAAACGTTTTTAGCTATATGTTTCTAAGATAAACAATTTGTGCCAAAAAGTTCCAGCCCTTAAAAAACAATATTCACATATTTAATTATGAAATAATACCGTATAAAAAGCAATTACTTTTAAGGGAATTTATTTGTGAATCAATAATTATTAGGATGTGAAAATTCCATTTCCTATTTGAAGTAATGTCCTCAAACATAATTAAATCTGAGGCGATTCATCAAAATATTTTCATTGGATTAAGTCAAAAATAACTTCCTATTTATACACCTTATTCAGCTACTGAAACAAACGTCCTTTACTTTTATTCTTTGTTTCACATCTCTTTGTTGCCTAAATAAAACGCTAGGGCCTAATGTCAATGAGCTCAACACAAATAGACCTTTGTTTATAGCTATAAACAGGCATAAGTAACACTAAATATATAAGATAAACTATATGTCAAAGCTCATTGTATATCGCATAGCACTGAGTAAATTAGAATAAATGGTTAATTCCCTATGCTTACAAGCCATCTGTTAAGGAACGGGTTGGTCTTTTGTAATACTTCCGAAGTGTATTAGGCACGATAAAACGCGAAGAAATCAGTGTTGTTTCTTCATTTCATTGACTGTTGCCCAAGAAAAAGGACCAAATTGGAAGTAAATGGATTTATTGTGCCCGTGTCATGTGGATATATTCTAGGACTAAGGACAATTTAGGTGGATATTCAAAATGTTAATTATATATAGATAGATATAGATATTAACTTGAGCGGATAAGACATGTATTTTGCCGTGATATTATAATATTGATATAGAATTTATCATATTTTAGAAAACGTTTACAGTGTAATAAATAAGAACGGAATATGTATCCAGAAAGAGAACGTGAGTACCTGGAATATAACAATATTATCATTTCATTTTTGTAAATACTAAATTCTATATTAGAAGCTGTAACGAGTTGTTTTTTTTAACTTCTTGTGGCGAAGTTCGTAGTTCGTTCATTTTTTGTCATTTCGTAAACGTGTAACTCATTATTATATTCCTAGCTTGGCATCTTCTGCCCCTTGGTAATGAAAACGAAACCCGAAACTTTGCCCAAGCAAAACGCTGGCATTTTTATATTTTAATTAGCTTTGCAGTTCTAATTAGCACAGTGAACTAATTACGCTCCTTATATATTTAGCCCACGCCTGCGGGGTACAATAAATTATAATACGAGGTGCAATACATTATATTGTAATGAAGTCCGTATGTACACGTCATAAGTTATTGGGTGATTTTGGTTTTAAAAAAGTTCGTTTCCCTTAAAATTATCTTTCAAAAAGAAACTATATGTGTATGTATATACTATTTCAACAGCACCTGAAGTGTCTACTTTAAATTATTCAAGTTCATTTACAATGGGTCTTAAGTGTTTCAAAGCAAAACAACTGTGAATATAATTGACCAGACTTTGTTTGGATTGATTATTGCTTTTGATAACAAAATGTTAAAATATATTGATATGCAAATGTGTTCAAAATTACAAGTGAATTCGAACAGTAAAATACAAGTTCATGTATATATATATATGCTATTTTCGATTGTTATACAAAACCGCAATAATTTGACAATGTAATCAATATGTTAAATAAATATAGAATAAATATAGAATTAATTAATTAACAACCTGTGAAATCATCCAAAAAAAGGCTTTTCGGAAATGAATATTGAACAATATGTTTCTTACGAAACAATACTTGCTTTAATGATTTTATGCATACATGTATATAAAAGCAAGCAACATTGCAATTTCTTAAATTTGTGAGTGTTTAATTATTCTTTTAAATGCAAATTCAACTTTTACACGATCATACAACTGCATAAGCTAATAAGATTCATTATGAAGCCCACTTTATTAAGTCTTTTTACGAATCTAATCATCGGGTAGTCATTAAAAATCAAAAGTCAAGATAACCAAATCTTGTCCTCTGGATCAACATATCCACCACACGACAAGCGTATTTCGCACTATATATAATGTATTCACCGATCCAACGTTAGGCAGCACTGTCGAGAATTCAATACCTTAAATGCGTTTTGATAAGTCATTAAAGTAACGTAAATAAAAATATATATTTTATTTATTTTTTCCCACAGAGGGCGCTGGCGATCACGTGACAATGTTAATGAGTCGCGGTCGCAGCGGATACGGATTCACGGTGACGGGGTCAGGTCCGGTCAAGGTCGGACGCGTCGAAGAAGGTTTGTATTGACTTTTTAGTTTTATATCTAAACTATTTTGTATAAATAAACTATTGGTTCATTATATTACCAGCATGCAACATTACTAGATGAAACACCATGTTTGATCGAACTCTTGCTTTAGATACCAATTCTTAAAACATTTCGACATCGTTGATTAGAATCATATAAAATTTGAAAGTAATAAATTGCGGAATATTTTGCTAAACGTCTATATATTTTGCATCTTTTATACCTCGCCTCCAAAATCCCGTAAACAGGGTTATTTGAAAGAACTGTGTATTTCAAATAAAATTCTTTAAGAGATAAAGACAAGGAATGTAAACGGTAAATGATTAATAAATCTGATACTTTTTATTTCACTTAGCTTTTTGATGCTTGATCCTATTCTGGTCGTTCAGTGCAACCTTTAATTAAATTTGATAAGTGGATTTGGAATTCAATTTACTCAAACTGCTAATACTTAAAACGTCATAAATTATGTTCAAATATCGTCAGATGAAAAACGATTATTACGTGTTGCATACAAAAACCGAGATATAACGTTAACACCCAAACAGAGAAAATCTCAGACGCACCCCACTGCTTCGTATGATTACCTTAGTAAAGCGTGGCACCTTATTGGGGTTTGAGCTTATTTGCCTGCTAATTTGAACCCCATGAAAGCCCTTTATTACACACCTAAAACTAAGAGAAGGGGAAACTAAATGAGATTTCGTTTGTCTTTGATGTCGCAAAAGATTTATTTTACTTTTTTGAAAAAGAAAAGGATTTTGGCGAAGTATTTTTAAAGTGTGCGTAACGCAAAGGCATGAATTCTCAAAAACATTAAACTGAGACCGAAAGGGGTGGTATGTGAACGGGGTTGGAAAGTAAAACCAGGGTGGTTTACAATGGGCAGGTATATGTAATACTGTTTGTAAGGAAGTGACGAAGAGTTTTGAAGTAAGTGTGAATTTGAGCTCAAATTACGGTGATATTATGTAGTCAGGCTACTTACCCGAAAAACTTGCTTCGGCATTTGAGAAATGTATTTCCCTTTGATAAAATACAAGTTCTTCCCGAAAAAGCTTTCTTCGACCAAAAACGTTATATTCCCCGAAGGTTTAGAAATTCAACAAAACCTAAATGTTTTCACGGCACTACGAAAATTCGTGGTCCAAAGTTCCGGACTAGGAATATGTCAGTTTCAATTTCAGACTCACATTGCTATACATATGTAATAGAACAAATATTGTGTCGAGCGTCGCCACTCATTGCTATATTATGTTATTGTCTCGATTCCAAGCCTTAAATGCATTTTGTTTGTCTGTTTTAGGCTCCACCAGCCACCAAGCGGGCCTCGAGCGCAACGACCACATCATTCGCATCAACGGCCAGAACGTGACAAAATTCGACATGGCTTCAGTTGCCGCGTTCGTCAAGCGCTGCGACCGCCAAATGGTCATCGATGTTCACCGGTTTAAATTAGGCGACTTCCCCGTAGAAAATGGAGTCCCCGTCAATGTAGCGACGCGAACGTGTCATCAGGGTGTCAATGCTGATTTTAACGGAATTGAACAACAGCAACAACAACAACATACACAACATGGATTTGTTGATATTATTCCGCAGCAGCATCAATGTAAACAAATCGGTTCCTCTGAGTCATCGGGAAAAAGCTCCGGTTTCTCGTCATGGAACGATGACGTCATAAGTGACAGTGAGAGTGACGCCATGACGTCATATAGTTGCGAGGGGATGCCGCCCGTTTTGGAGCCATGGAAACGCGTGCCAAATGCGGATCCCTGGTTCTTGTATCACCAGATGAAGCAGAAACAAGCACAGATGCAACACCAGTGTAGTGGAAAAGATTCTTGCGAGTCAGATACTGATTGTTCGTATTTTACGGACACGGAATCGTGCTATTCGTGTAGTACGTATAATTTGAATAAGGAGAATTTACCACATAGCAAACAAATGCGCTTTTCAAATAGTCCACCACCACCACCGCAGAAATTAGACGTTGCAGTAGAGAAAAACAATAATAATTGCGTCGAATACGCTCAAGTGAAAAAGAAAGGACTATCATATCGCGAGACCAAAGATCCCAATATTCCCAGTAATTCGCCCGCTCCAGTGATTCCTCCGCGTAAACCACAAGTCAAAACAAGTGTAGATAAAGTAGTCCCTCCAGTACCCAAGGGAGATGATAAAGAGCATACCATCGCAAGTATTCACCAGAACAATGACAGTCAACTTTCCGAGGATTCCGGGCTTGAGATGGCGTCGCAATTGCCGTTGAGCTATCACGTGAGTTACGTCATGTGACGTCATTTTTACATGAACTAAACTACTTTGTCCAATCCGATGTTGCTAATAAAATCATAAATTTCGTCATTTAATGGTGTATATAAAATATGTAGCATGAAATGCCTCAATTATCTTTTTCAAAATAAATATTTGTCATTATATGTGGATTGCTATTCAGGCGTATCTTCATTGTTCTATTATCGTATTACTATTTTTTCTACTTGTTTCAGATACAAACTGATTAAAACGTAAAGTGAATAGATACAGCATATACACATGTATCTTTAACTAAGTGTATGTTAATGACACGTTAACCATGTGTTTAAAACCTTTAAATGTGTAATATGCTACAGGGTCTAAGCGAATCCGAGCTTCAAAAGCAAAAGCTAGTGAAACAGCTCCTCGAATCCGAACAGCGCTTTCGAGACGACCTTCGACAGGGAATCACGCATTTCTACGAACCCCTGCGAGATAACGTGGTGACGCGAGAACAGCATGATATTCTGTTCCAAAATGTCGTGCAGGTAATGTTTGAATATGAAATGAATAATATAAGATCATTTTTAATTTTGATATTGGGGGACTGGATTTAAGTAGGACGAGTACCTTTATATTGATAAATTGTAACGATTATATAAATAAATGCATGTTTCATGGATTGCGGAGTGCATACACCCACTATCAAATGCTTATATCACTTCTATTACTGGATTCCAATAAAAAAAAAAACACATACAATTCGGATATATTGAAACGGTTACGTCACGTCAGCTAATAGCATTGAACGATAACCAATCATAAATTAGCTTTAAAGATTAAGTAAACCCTTAACATATTCTATTTATACATTTTCCAGTTATGCAAGTTATCAGAAGAGCTCGTCAGTTGCCTTCGCGCCAATCTTGTGACATACAATGACGTCATAACCGGAAATAAACACCTTGACAACATCGGCGCCATTTTAACGGCGAGAATCGACGAAATGTGTATTGAATACGAACGCTATTGCGGCGGCGTTCGCGACAGCGTGACGCTTTATATGACGTTGCGTAAAATGCGTGAATTCGACCGATATGTGAGCGAATTAACACGCGGTAGTGACGGGAAATTGAAAATCAGCGGCTTCATTCAAAAACCCGTCGAACACGTAAAGAATTTGACTCTGTCAGTACAGCGAATCTATAAATTGACTGACTCAACACATCACGATTATGAAAATCTACAAGAAGTAGTGCGCGCATTGCGACGGTGCTCAGGCAATATCAGCCAGGAATACATCCGCCAATCACAAACCAACTTGACCTCTATGACCCCAAGGTCAGTGACCTCGAGGTCAACAACGACCCTCTCGCAAGTGTCAACAGCAAGTAGTGTGGATTCCGAAGTGCGCGATATTCAAAATCGCTTGATATTCGCGGACAACGCTAAGACGTTTCAACTCACCAATACGTCGCGTCATGTGATCTATATGGGAGATTTGCAGTATGAGAACGAGGCTAAATGGACTAAGGTGAATTCCTACATTAATTTAAATATTTAATCAAAGTACTTTCTTGTTCATTTTCTATAGTGATCTTATGTATTAGAATCTTATGAAGAATCTAATGTTCAATTTCTAATATAGAAATCGATTTCCTTCCAAACCAGTTTCATGTCTTAAAAGCTATGACTCAACTTCCATTTTAATATATCTTTGTCGAACAGGTACACGCCATACTTATGAACGACGTCCTTCTTTTAACGAAACGAGGAGAGGACAATTTCCTGACCGTCCTCGACACGCCCATTCTGCTTCACGACGTTAAAGCGTGCCGTCCCGCGCCTTCTAAGCATCGTGAGTAATATTTTGTACGATCTCAACACACGATCCATTCTCATGTTGTTGTTGGTTTAACGATGTAAACTTGCATATTTTATGACAGAATTGTCATTCTCATTCTGATCTTAACTGCGACGTCAGGTATATTTACGTACACGTGGTTTTAAAACTGCAATTGTTTTCAAGGTTTTCATTAATTTTGATATTTTCTATTTATAAAGCTTCAAATACATATTTCATTTTCATTAGTTTAATCAAACATTATGGCATATAAAGTTATAATAAGTTTTACTGCTTTGGACCTTTAAATCTGGTTTAACAGTTGTGGCTATAAATATATCTTCATTAAAAGTATGAATGAGGTACATCATGTAAAACGTATTCTAGCCTACTGATACTATCTCATAACTATGATTGTTATACTATGTATTTTTTCCTAACAGCTGCCGAATTCGAGCTCAAAATCGAGTGCCACCACTGCGAACCTTTAGGCTTCGAACCCAAATACTACATCTTCAGAGCAGCGAGTCTCGAACAAAAGTGCGTTTGGAAAAACCTGATCGAACAGAGAGTCGATCTCACGCGGTCCCAGAAGCATCTAACGGCGGCTAAGGTTGAACTATTGTGATTATTAAGCTAGTTCGAAAAGGATTAATATAATCTGGTCGGATTTATATTACCAGATATGTCTTCTGAGGTTTGAGTACGCAATGTTATTGAAAATAACTGCTTTGAGTTTGTGAAGGGCAGAACTCTGAGTTTGTGATGGGCAGAACTCTAAATTCGTGATTTTGTTGCAAACAATTTATTCACTATCAATCATATTGATCTTAGTTTCTTGCTTGAAATAGATTTCCTATTTATAAACCACTCATCGTAAGCATAACCTCAATATTATACTACTGAGTATCTTCTTTACCAAGCAACCGTATTTGATTAAGTGCTGTCATAATATATTTCCACTTATATTTATTGTTAAAAGTCAAAAGTCGTTCCTGTTAGATTTTACAGCTTGCTAAGCGTTTTCCTTTGAAGTTGCAAATCTTTGACTGCAAAATATGAAATAGTGTTCATGACAACTACAAGTATTGTTCATTGATAACATACCCTGAAGCAGAATATCATTTTGTTCCATTGACAAAAGTTCAACGTGTCAAAAATCAAATTCTATGCATTGCACTTGAAAAGTTTTCTTTTGTCAATGAGACTGAAATATGACTAAAATATGAAAAGAGATTATTGTTGATTTTGATGTTTTTGCGTTCTTCGGAATCATGTGTATTTATTAAAGCTTAACTTGTTCATGATGTCTTTGACTTATTCAATAGAACAAATTTCTAAGGATAAATGAAGTCAAATAATTGAGGAATTGTTAAATTGTAATAGCTTAATTCTACTAAATTACAATTTTGGACCAAAATAGCAAGTTTGTGTTAACCGATGAATGAAAGTGTTGGTGAATGAGATATTTGTGAGTGTAAATGCTTGTTTGAGGTCGAATTTTGATAATTAGTCATTTTTGGCGAGGTAACGAACAAGAATATGCTTCGAAAATTCAATATCAGGTTTTGAATTTGATATTCAGGAAATTTCGAAGAAAATACATATGTTTTACTGCGCTTGTAAATGTGATCGTGTAAATTGTATATGTATTTTATGTGTATATAAAAATATATTGCATATGAAAATGTTAAATTAATTACTTTTGTAAATACCTGTATATATGACATTGTTACCCAGTTGCTATAAATACTATATTTTTGATATTGTATCATATGTTACCTAAATTAACTATACATCATACATAATAAAGAGCTTATGCAAACGCGAACTTTCTGGTGTTTCATTCCATATTCGCCGTTAAAACTGGTAACCGAATCCCTTTATTTACATCTCGCTTTCGACCCAGACTAATCAGGAGATGGGATTAGTCTTGTAGCCGGGTATCCAGGGATTAATGAGGTAACGTAACCTGACTGGCATTGTTTGTTCTGGAAACAGTTGCAAGAAACTCGATACAAATTGTAGGGCTCTGTGCATAAACGTTCTAACTCGACGAAGCATCTTCCTCTGTCAAATCGTCATATGATAGACAATTTATAAGATGTTTAGGAGATAACAAAACATAACAATATTGGTTATGTTTGGTTTGCAAATTTGTATAGCATAGAGTAATCCCGGCGAAATTAATACCCCTGGGGTAACTATATGTCATACCAATTTGAATTCCGTAGACGCAAAGAGTCATTATAGTTGATTATATATGAAAGACCAAAACCCAACTTAATTTATTTATGCACGGAGCTCTTTGATTGCATATGTGGGTGGGATGGACGCGAGGATTAGTTGTACATACACAAAATCGCGCGTAAACACCACGTGACTTTGGCTCTGTTTACGTATGTCGACGCGAACGAAACATATGCTTCGTTTTTGTCTGGAGTTTGTGTTAGGGATTTGATGGAATAATGGGCGCGGGCATCTCGTTAGCGAACGTATACCGCACGCCAAGCGAGAATCTAGAAATACATTTTGGAGCCACCATTTTGCTCATTTTCATTGCAATTCATAATTAGAAACCCCTATCCCCCAACCCATACCCCTCGTTCAATTCGGGATATGCATATAGTATACCCTTGGGTCTTCAAATTAGGAGACACGGGTAGAGGTTTGGGAAATGGAACATGTGCTATGTTCGAGGTAACTTATTTGAGCATGAAAACATTATATTTCTTTATGGTTTGAAACTTGTTTTGCATGAACTATCCATACAAGCTCTGGTTTTGAAAAGTCTAATTATCAGTATTGAAAATACATATTCAAACACGGATGTTTTTAGCTACAGGTTTCTAAACTGCGACCAAACTACATTTTATTGATTCCAGTTTTAGAGATCTGTGGATACATCTTTTAAAAAAAAACATGATAAAAAAGTTAATCAATAGATAACCTCCCGTTTAACCCTACCTACATGTTGAACAAATACATACATCCACATATATATTTACACGCATCTGTCCCAGACAACTGCGCTGCCTAGCAACTGAAACTGTACAACAACAGAAGGCACGCATCGCGGATTACAAACAATTGTTGCTAATTAGCGTCACGCAATGACGCATCATCACTTTGTGGATGTGATGTAGCGTGCATGTGCGTGCAAATAGATAATTAATCACTAAATGGAATTAAAGTATGTGTTTGTACGTTCGTGTCTTGCAAATTGATGGTGAGTGTATACATTTGATTTGATTCCGTTTGGTGCTCGATGTAAAGACCTAAACATTCTAGGGTGGTCATTGTTGGATATTTGGTCCAGGAAGGGGCTTTATTTCAATATTCGTACCTGGCAAGAAGCCTTTTAGTGTGAAATGCCTATCACACTAAAACGTCCCACAAAGATAACAAATTTGCTTCAACGTATGTATTTATGAAACGTATGTACATATACGAACATTTTCCGGACGTATAAACGTAGTCATTACGTCGTGATGAAATCGGACTTGACAAGGACGTCCATCCTCTATCGGAATACAGACGTTCATATAAGCCCAGTAGAGAAGTTCCTTGAGACGTCACGCCAAACAGCGACGTCGTGATGACCCTTTTTGAGTGCGTGTCGACGTCTACTTCAAATAAATACGTTGTTAAGCTGTATTTTATTATACAGGAAATCATTCACTCAAGTTTGTTTGTTTACGGAACTTTCTATGGTCAACTGCTGGAATCATATTATTTGAAATAATTAGCATATGTTATTATTTTCATCAGAAGCGTGCCGTTCTAGGAAGAAAGTGATCCAGTAACTCAAACTAGTGACTGAGTAAACAGTTCCTGAGTAGAATTATGCTGCCGATTTGTTTAATTAGAAACCTTAATCAAACTCCAAGGCCGCAACAAAATCGCTCAGCAGATTAACCTGGAAAGGAGAAATATCAGAGCAAGATTACATGGTACATGTATACATGTAACTCAAAGTTTCAAAAAAAGTTTCCACCCAAAACTTGTCAAGTGTATTGATAAAACAAATAAATAAACTATAAAAACGTATTGTACCATAATAACATACAATTTTGTTAACATTACTTTATAGTTTTCAGAATTGTTTTATTTTGATTAACGAAACTCATTTCCCCTACTCTCTTTGTTTCTGAAACAAAGCATAGCGGAGACAATAAGCAGAAACTAGAAAAAAATAATTATGTAACACTTTTCGTTTCCTAAATATTCAACAAGGGTTCGGAAAACGACGTGTTCTACTGGGGAATCAACATACCTAACTAAATAAATAGAAATCAGACCTGGGCTGGCGGTTTCTTGCAAATCCAGAAATTAATTATTTCATCTGTTAACGTAACTTTGAGTAATATGAGTTGATTAAGCTTTAGCCTACCTCATATGACATTCCGAATTGGCTTCTGTACCGAGAAGTCTTTTTATGATATTTTACATATTAAAAACGGTTTAAAGGAGCATTTACTGAAATATATAAATATATTCCTATGGTCAATCACAAAGGAATTTTTCACAAAGGGCTTTCATGAAGCTCGTTCATGTCTCAAACACATAAAATATAGCATGCCTCACCATCATTTGAAATTTATAAGCTTTCTCCACTGCACTTCTACAACTGTCTACACCATACTATAAGTTTGCATGCTATTTGGTCATTCTCGGCTACAGTTACAATAATTACATATCATTTATAGAAATTATGACTTGTAATATTTTCTCACATTGCAAACCCGTAGCACGCAAACCCGACATGTAGGTACTGACAGATTAACCCCACGGGGTCAACCCTTGACCCTCAGGGGTTAAAAGTTTTCTTTTTTATTATGATTTGTGGTTCATATTCAGGTGTAATTCGAATATGGGTGTGACATATACGTTTTTAATATTGGTGGTTTTGAAAGAATAATAATTCACATTTCACAAATGTTAGATTTTAAAAATATTTTAGAGCGAAATTGTAAATTTGGACGACTCTTTGGAGGACGCTTTCGACAAAAAAAAACGGAATGTATTTTAATATCTTAAGTTTTGCATATTCAAAACGTGGGCTGAAATTGGTCACATAGATTAGACTCCTTCGAATAGGAATTATTAACTTACTTGAACAACTATATTTTTATGTTCTTCTATGATATTTAAATATAATGATTGTAATCCTTATTCACAGCTTATACATTTTAATTTCTAATAAGTCGTCTGGTAGACTACTTAAATTAATTATTTACAATGTAAAAAGAATGCTGCATACAAATTTGAACATAAAAGAAGTCAAACCTCCAAAGTAACTATGCTTTATTACATGTATAGACATAGCACCTGCAAAATTATGAATGAAATTCCTGGCAATGCGAAATTGCTTATGTTTAATCGAGTGAAATCGATTTATTTGAAAGCAGGTTTCATTTGAAACCATGCGTACGCCACTACTAAATGATACAGGTTAATATATGCATGACATATATATCAATTGTTGTTTATATTTATTTATAACACCATGTTTCTATTCAAATTGCCAAATCAAAGCCACGAAAGGAATCTTTGAAATATCTTCAAATCATGCGAACGTTTCCACTCGACAAGTATTACGTTAAAGATGCAATAATAAAACTCTTGTTATAGCCTTTCTGTATCTTCAAAGTTTGTCATCAACAATATAATAAAGCAGTTCGGTTACAATCGCCTTATCATTCGTGAGACATAGGAAAGGATGTAATTATGTATAAGAACTCTTGGGAAGCTCGACTTTCTTAAAATCAAGGGTTCTTCAAAAGTCTTGAACATGTTTACATAGTTTCAGTTGACGCACTTGGTTAGGTCTATGCATTAGGCAATGTGATATGATGACAGCATTATAAAATATAAGATTTTGAACATCGCAACCGTTAACGATATAAGATATCGTAAATTTGGATAATCTATTTATAAGCTATCCTTGAAAAATGCTTTCCTCTCTACAGATTTAAAAATTACTATAAGTTACCAGGTTTGGATTAAAGGGGTACACCCGTCGCTCAGCCCTCTTTTGCGGCCCGAACATATTACCTGCAACTACCGGTCAGCGAAATAGTTCTAAATCTCCTCGAAAACGAGGGACAATATAGTCAAAATAATTTCGCTGGTGATACATAAATTGTTCTATTTCCTTTAACTTTCACTGGATTAAGAAAAATATACATGTATGGGCGCCACTTGTTCTCAAGAACAACGATGACCGCATTGTTTTACCTGCGGGTTCCATAGGTAACGGATAAGTAGGTCATTCCGTTTATTGTCCATCCGTCACATTGATTTGTTTTTGTGTGCTTTCAGATTTAGAAAGCGCAACAGCGTGAGAATCAAAGCTAAATGTTCAAAGTTAGATGTCATCTGGGTTACTGATTTGGCTTTGTATTTATATAGATATGTGTACGTCACAAATATTATCTAATAACGATTTACTGATGCATCGTTCTCTAGACGTTCCCCTTCAATTCACCAGAGTAACCATGGAGTTTCGGCCTACGTAAAACGTTTAGACCTTGTTCGAACTTGATCACGTTAACCTATCTGATAAAAAGCAAACATCAGTTTTAAAAGTGTAATAATGCGACAACTAAATGCGAATAGTTCATATGATTAACTTCACCGTTTTTTTGTTTGTTACACACTTGGCAAGAATATTCTGTATGACGTCTCTATCGGACGTGACGTCAAAAAGACCTTCTAATTTATGCCGATATGAAAGTTGCTAGCTTTGCTTCCACAATGTAAGTCCGATGTTGGTAAAACGTCATTTTGACGTCTGATCTCGTCCTATCTGCGACATTGGCGCAACGTTCTTCCTACGTAAGCGACGTAAAAGGACGTATCAAGAACGTTTAAATGGGTCCAATTAAAATCTATCGCTCGATGTCAGGGAATGTTTTGCTGAGAGGGATCCGATATACATGTTCATGTATCCATGTTAATGAACCACTTGAGACTTTTGCCCTCGCAAGTCATTTTTCACACTTTTAAGAGACTCGTTTGAGATTAATTAATCACTGTGCGTTTGTCTTTCTTTGAGTACGCGCGAAGTGTTTCAATGAAGGATTAAGATGCATTACAAGTATTTGAACCTAAAAAGCCCTATACCAACTCGAAGGTTAAAAACAATGCAAAAAGAACCAACTGCCTATGTAGCTAAGTTCTTAAACATACCGACTGTTACTGGGGTACTTCTCCATATCTTTTAATCCACAATTATACTCGATAACTCCATTTATAAAAGTCGATGATGTACGTTGACATTGCTTAATGCCAAAAACAGCGTTTTGTTAATAAACGTTAATTTGTCTCGACTCCATTCACGCGGCTTCATTAATTATTATGCGAAGTGATTACTTTGGTTTTATCAAATTTGTCATAAGTGCTACTCGCCGGGATTTATTGAACCGTTTTGACAACTGTTGTTATCTGATAAACAAGCGAATGCGATCATTAGCGGCTTAACCCGACTTAACATGCATTTATCCTGATGATGCATGTATCAAATCCAAGATACATTCATGTAATCTCATACATATTGAATCATTCATCTGTATATTCTTATCATAAATACAGTTCCGCGCATTTTTAACCCGACATGAAAACCCTAAACGTTAAACGCTAAATTCTGGTTTTCAAACCCTTAAACGCTAAACGTTAAACGTAAGAAATGAAGTAGGGTTAGATCCGCGCTTCATATTATAAGGAGTCGAATGCATATTGTTATAAAGAAAATATTGAATTCCGAAGTCCGTTATTGATCATTCCAATAGACGCGTAAATTAGACATTTTTTTTGTAAATTTGATTCCATCGAACCATTCCAACGAATTCACATTAAAAAATATATAAGATTTAAAATATATATATATAATAAGATTTTTGATGTGCGGCGCTACCAATTTTGTATACACGAAACGTTCACGATACATCCCACTCGGCAAGGGTCGTCCATAGTACGTCGCATTTGGTC
>LQRL01139735.1:0-18908 GCA_001703475.1 Hydroides elegans
GGGGGCACGTTATGCCCTGTTTCGAAAACATAGTGATCCATTTTGTACGCAGCAAAAGATTTGCACATAAAAGTGGGTCCTGAGCGATCAAAAGATTCGTAGCGAAATTCGTTCGCAGCAATGTAGTAACCTCCATAAGAACACATATGATCCATCTTCATGTGCGTATTACGAAGTACGCATACGCTCAATGTGGTATAACCTTTATTCATTCCATGTGTTTTGAATAACGAGATCGGCGACCAGAACATAAAATGTCGAAGACCTCATTCATGTAGTAGACCGTCTAGCTATCAACTTTTGAAAATAAATTGTATGAAATATGTTTTAAAGGGTAAAACGACGTAATCCGGTCAATATATTATCCAAATAGTTAAAACAATACAAATTCTGTATGATTGGATACTATCCGGTTCAAAACGGTTTATTCTCTGCTTTAAAATGTCAAAAACTCATTGCCAGGTGATGGAAACATTGAGACAAGCACCTGGTTTTTCCTGGTTTTTCTTTTAAAGGAAACAGCCATTTCAAACATTTTTATGTTTCGGACAATTGTGTGTTAGTGGATCACCGAATGCAAAAAAAAGAGTTCACGAAGCATTTCTAAAACGTAAATAAAAAGCATTTTATAAACAAATACACGTTTAATGCATAGTAGACCGGTGACCATCTTGTAGTAGACTCCCACGCCTCAAGTAGACCGGCGATTGATTGCCAGGGGTGAATTTTATCAATAAACTCTCAAGAAATAAAGGAGCATCTTTAAGAAATATATATAGGCGTATGTACTCTGGAGAACACCGAGTGTGAAAGAGCAGCCATTGGGGGTTTCCTTGTAAAAAAGTGTTTTGGAATTAATTTATCTGTTAAATCTCAAAAATCGGCCTCTGGCTTCAAGAATTAAAGGATCACCCTAAATACATATGTTTTTACAAATCCTTTTTTATTCGATTTTTTAATTTTTTGTTTGGTATATCAAGCGAAGCATGATATAAGGAAACGGGAGTAAGTCTTGATCATGAAGGCGTCTATACTACAGTTGTCTAATAGACGGGCACACTGACCCCTTCTATACAGAGTAGCTACAAATTAATTTTTAAAAAATGTTTTAAAATATTTTTTTTCTGAAATATAATTATCAATCTTATGATTCGATGTTTCAATTGGTAAAATGCTCAACTTAACACTTTAGAAAAAAATATATTAAAAAAAAACGTAGGATGCCCTTTTTAAAAATTCTCCCTCTTTCCTTACAACCGCTCCAAGGGATTTTTTTTCCAAACTCAGAGTGAAATGAAAGGCGAGTGAAAGGATGCTCGGAGGTCATGAGTGTTTGTTGCTGTTTGTTTGAGTTTCGAAAACACAGGATGTTTAATACACTATGAGCAAAATTAACTTAGCAACCCAAAGAAAAAAACATATATGGAACAATAATGAATTTGATAATAACAAAACAACTTACCGTCGTATAAAACAAAAGTAAAGCTTTATCTGAGTTTGTAGAAAATATGCTATATTTGAATTAATAGTGTATCGTGTTTAGTGCGTCATTTAAGCACCAGGCTATGTCATCTCGTATCTAATGAAACAAAAAAATATTGGAACAATAGATAGACGTCTATTCGTTTATTTATAGCGACGTCTGAATATTGCTGAATGGGGAGGTGTTTTCGTGTATTTTTAGAGGAGGAAAAGGTCCAAAGGGAAAATGTACGCCTTGCACTTTTCACGTGTTTTGTATAATTCATGTATGTATTTACATACAAACAAAAACAAAAATTCTCAAAAATTGCAAAAGGATTATAACAACGATATACAAATAAATTTATTTGTTTGATTTTTTTTTCATCAAATTTAGTTTGTATTTACTGTTCGTTGTCTTATCGGCTTATTTTCCAAAAAATACATCATCAGACCAGTATGATTTCTTAACCAACCTGTTTCGACACTTTTAGTAGGGCAAGGGCAAGGAGTCAATCTGGTATTATCACTCACTATCTTTTCACATTTTTAATGACGTCACAACATATAATTATGACATCTGAACGCATAGTGATGACGTCACAACCTATATAATTATTGATATGAGATGCACTGTGGTATGTTAATGTTATTTATAGGGGCGATTTTCAATAGATTGCGTATTTCAAATCAAAGTAGCGGGCTTCAAATGACATTAATGTCCTGTTATTAGAAAGAAACGGGCTTCAAATGTAAACAAATGCAAACAATATTTTGCCTTTCAAAAGATAAGCAAATAAAATATATGGAATTATCACTATTTCTACAGCACTTAAAAGAATAAATGTACAATTATTATCAGCTGATTCGGTCAGCGTTTTGAGAATTGTATATCTCTGGTTACCCTTGTATTCTGTACGAGTACATTATGAAATTTATAGAATCGTCAGAGGGGCGTCAGAGTATTTGAAAAGTTTATAAACAGACACAATTATGTCGTCGATGTAAAAATGGCTGACTTTGTGGCCATTTTAACCAGTTGTGATTACATAACAAACGCCCAAAAACACAGCTCCTCATTTTATGCGCTATGTATTCAAATGCATTTTTGTTGAATTATCGCGTTTTCTAACTTGGTATAACTGAGGTGTTTTTAAAGATATGAAAATTATAAAAGTCACTGTGGGTAAGCCCCGTCCTTCTAGTCTCTCATCATATAATTTTCATATTATTATTATATGCTAAACTCGCTAAATTAAGGCGTCAAACTAACCCACCCTCCGCCTGTCGAATATACCTCCAACAGCGTTTCTACCCAGACTGTGGGAAAATAGCCCTTTCTTTACTTTCTCTTTAATCTCCCCATAACTAGCGATACGGTCACTAAAATGCTCACGGGACATTTTGAGTACATTCGTGTTACATAACTATCGATGTGCATATTGGGATGGTTTTACGTTTAGTGATGACATAATCAGGATGTAAGCCTGTCGCTCTGACCAAATAGTTGTACTTAAAGTGGTGGAGGCAAAATAAAAAGCACCCTTACATTCCTCTCTCATAAATGCTTTCACGCAAGGAAATCTTAGTTTTGATATGGTTTTCTAACATCGAAACTGAAAATGACCCTTTTTCAAATAGTGGATCGTGAACGCTCCTGTAAAAGCCCCTACCTAAAAGGCTCGAGTACCGAAAGAGTACGCACACCGGAATGCCTCATTGTTGATGCCGAAAACCTTACCAATACTTGAGATAGTTCTACTTTGAGGTAAAGAAACAGGATGGTAGTACGTATATTCCGAGTGCCCTTGCTGGTATACGTACCGCGATTCATAAGATATTGATTTCGCCGCCCAATATGAGAAACATGAACATTTCAGAAGGCCTCGAATTTGTGACTGCCAACCGACTTTTCCTGGCCATATGCAAGATGTATAATGCACTAGGCAATCCCAAGCCGATGCATAATCCCTGAATCAACAGCAGAAAGTTAGAGGAGCATTTCAACAATTTTAACGAATGCCTCACTATTCTACAGCACGGCAGTTAATCAGTGGCCGAATCCAGGAGAAAAGCCCAGTGGAGAAAAGCCCAGGTGGAGAAAACCCCAGCATTTTTGTACACTAGGAGAAAAGCCCAGCATTATCTTGTCAAAAGTGGAGAAAGGCCCAGTTTTTTATGTATCAAAACTATAAAATATATTATTTATATTTTCATTTAAGAACCGTTTTTTTTACATAACTTTAAAAAAAATCGATTTAGATATTTACACATAGTGATTTGAGTTAAACAGTTCACGCAACAGTTCAAAGTAACACTTAGTGTGGCGTTCGCGATCACGATTGCAATTAAGTTAAGGGTTTTCGCGTGTAAGTTTGCTTTCATGTCGTGATTGCAATAGGGTCGAAAGTTGATTGCAATTCAGATAAGTGACGATATCGCTTTCATGTTTTTTTTCGTTGTTGCAAACTGTCGTTATTTAAGCTTTCATGTTCTGATTGCATTTTCTTGATAGCATTGTCCATTATCCATGATGATTTGAAAGGGCATTTGATGAATAATAAAAATATGAAAGTGACTTTTGATACTTTTGAAATTTTCATCAAAGATTCATTGTTTGTAAATCAAAATTTAATTTCAAAAGGCCAAAGCTTAAATCCCATGAAATTTGAGTATATCAACCCCAATATTTTTACGTGATTTCATATTACATTGTTTATATCAGATTTATTTATACTGGGCTTTTATCCACTGGGATTTTCTCCTACTGGGCTTTTCTCCATCTGGGTTTTCTCCACTGGGCTTTTCTCCACTGGGATTTTCTCCGCTGGGCTTTTCTCCGTCCACCTCAGTGGCCACTTAGTTGTTTTTAAGTATTAGCAAACATCAACGTATCCTAGGACACGGCAGTTCAAATCGCCCTTTTTGGTACACTTTAGTTTTGTTTGCTCAACCCCCTCTTTTTCGCGTTTGTGAACATCGGGATTAAGAGCATCGTCAAATAAAGAACTTAAATATCTTAAACTTGTGGTTTAATGGGAAATGCCCGTTTTTAAATTAAGTTTTACGGTATGTTCCCACGATAAGATTTTATTCAAAATTGTACAAGTACAAATTCATCCTGTCTTGTTTCAAATGAAATCAAGTTTACTGGTAGGTCAAAAGGCTATGTTAACGAAAAAGCCCCATAAACTCTCATATATTAGTTGGCGTTTAACATTGGGTTAAATGGCAGTCTACTAAGTTTTTGATAGTATTTTAAGCAATGTTCCCACGATGGCATTTTAATCAAAACGATATCAAATTAAACTTCATCTTCAAATCTTTCCGAAGCTGTGCCAGGCGACAACTTCTGGTCGTGTGGGTTGTCCAAGGAAGAAGTTGGCTGGTGGAACCCTGAAAACTGGCCGGGGAAAAACATCATGGGAAACCTCCATATGGAACTGAGAGAAGAAGTGAGGAGTGGTGGAACGGAGTAGAGCAAGCGTGCCCATCTGTGGAGGCGCGGAGTGATCAACCGCGTCGACGACCCAGGAAGAGTGCATAGTCCCATATCGTCGAAATGCGCATTGAGGCCTGGGAGGGACCTGAAGATCCACAGATGAAGCTGCAACCAAGCAGTAAGTAAGGTAAAGGTATGGTACCAATATTACTGGTAGGTCAAAAGGCTTTGTTAACAAAAAAATCCATAAACTCTCATATATTAGTTGGCGTTTAACATTGGGTTAAATGGCAGTCTACTAAATATTTGATCGTATTTTAAATTATGTGCCCATGATAGGATTTTGTTTCAAATTATATTAAATTAAACTTCATCGTTATATGTTTCCAATGGTACCAAGTTTACTGGTAGGTCAGAATGATTTGTTATCAAAAAAACTGTTTAGAATCTTACATAATTTACTTCAAATACGCCTCTAAATGCAAAGTAAATATATACTAAGTTTAACGAAAGTAATCAATTTAGTCGCACATCTTTCGACATAAAGGTTTTTATGTTAAGCGGATTACAACCATAAAATATTTTAAATACTTGTATAACGTTTGATTGCATTTGTAGAATTAGAAATAGAGGCATTTTAATTTACCGCATGAATCAATCGCTTTGATTGTGCAAGAATCGAGTCAATTGCAATTCACTATTGTCCTTAGTTCACATATCAGGGCTAGGTAAACATAACTAAAATGTACTGTCTAAACTGCCGTGAGGAGTGCATGATAAATTATCCCTATGTAAACAACCCCAGCTGCATATAGCAAGCATAAACTGGCGAATTGCAACAAATTTTAGATAAAATATATTGTTTAAGCTGAAAATAGAAGGTGATGCCTGCGATAGAGTTTCTTTAAAATCTCATGAGTTTTATTTTCATGCGGATTAATAACTTGTTATTTGATTGTCATATTTTTCTTAAATCGTCGTTTTCCATATCATTTTCCCATAATTTGAAAATATAAAAGTTGGTTTTATAATCCAACTCTTAAAATAGCTAAAATTATAGAGGCATACAATCGGATCTAGAGACTTTGAACCGACCATATCAAATGCTTTTTTAAAGTCTTATAACTTTGATCTGTTGGAACCTAGGACATTTGGGTCTTAGTTAAAAAAAACACAATCAAAGGAACCTTTAAGATTTGGTCATATGAATATTTTTTAAGCATGATTCCACGAATCACAAATTATCATTTGGTAAATTATAACTTTTCTTAAGAATATTTTCTTTAAATTAGAAGAAAACAACGTATATTTCACTTATTTAGGAAAATAACAAGATAGAATCAATAAATATATTCATATTAATGTTTTTTATCATTAAATGTTGTATATATTAAAGATAAACACAATCTAACTAATCATTTTCGCATTTCGCATTTATTGGGAAGCCGTTTATCTTCATTATGCGCTGTTTATACTATTCATAATATGCATTTTTATGGCATTTTCAAATGCGATTTATTCAAAAGTCATAAAAGATACCCGGATCACATTAGGATATATTCAAATTCATGAGGTGTTTAAGCAATAGAGAAAAAATTGAGAATTTCTATTGCAGGCATCACTATTTAAAATTAACTTTTATTTTATATTCAATACATTGGCTCTTATGGCAAATTTCCGACCCCTTCCTGGCCGATAGCAATGCAACGTGCATTGTATACAATTTATGAGTACATAATGAGGATTAACTAAGTGGCTGCAAAAGAGGCAAAAGTAACTGCCGTGACAGGAATTCCTTTGGTCCACCATCTGCTATTATATCAGCGGACGTGGGAGGCAGGGATGGCGTGACACTCCCGTAGATTGATTTGATGAGAATGAGACAAACTACATCCCAGAAGGTGGTACGATGGCAAGTATAAACCACAAAGGCGGGCACAAGTCTGATACTAGGTTTTTCCCTGCTTTGAAGCTATTCCTTTAACAAACGAAATACGAAATCTGTCGTATTTGTCAACGAAGTAATTCGAATTATAAAAACCATGATTTTTACCCTGTTGCTGTATATGAATTAAGCTATTGATATGGTTAAAAACGGTAACATTGAAATCTTATTTGACTATGAAAGCTAGAATTTTTACCATCAAAAGGTATTTCTAGCATTCTAAAGATATTCGAATATTCTTAAAACATTTCGTTCGTTTCAAGTGATACCTTTGTTTCAAGCAGATAGAAATTTCACGGAATACAGCAATTGGTCTGTCCTTCCTCAGTTCAGAAAAATACTCAACATATATTTTCTTAAAGATTTGATTATTAAAGGAAAATAACACATTTTTGGCTATATCCTGTAATAGTCCCCATGGGGACTGTACCCTTTTTCTTTTATAAGACACGCAAAAGAGGACTGGTATAGGAGTATATATATATACCCCTTCGTCATATCTTTAATATCTAATATAGGAGAATAAAAATACTCTATTAGTCCCCTTTACCAAAAGTTAAATATAGGAAATGAGACGGATACATGAGTAGTATATAAGTGAAGGGTCGTCCTATGTGTACTCATGTGCTGGTCCTCTTTACCATATATTTACTAATATACTTGCAATTACGAGTCCAGCCTTTGCGCATTTGCCTGCGACTTCGTCGGTTGCCTTCGAATATTTGATCGGTGCATGATCTTCCTGGTCTGAAGCCTGCTTGATTTTCTTTTAGCTTTTTGTCGATGGCACCCTTGAATCGGTTGAGGATGAAGGAACAGAACACTTTTCGTAATGCCCCTATTGTTAGAGCAGACGGTAAGGTCTCCTTTTTTGAGCAGTTTGATTGAATGGTCCGAGCATCAAAACGTAATGTAAGGACACTTTTTTACCAAATATCACTAATATTTCTAATCAAAATCTTTTAGCAAATGCTGTAAAAAATCGTTATCGGACGAATTTGACAAAGAAAACAAAAAAGGCTTTGGTATCCGCTTCTTTGAGACATTGGTTTTGGGTTTCGATTTATGCTTTTTGGGATTGGGGTCGAATGGGTGCACGGAATGCCGTACCATTTGGAAGGCGTCGACTTTTCTGAAGGAGCGATTTGCATGTTTTAAAAGGATGTTCGTACATCTTGAGAGGATGTTGGCGTATCTTGTGAGGAAGACGTAGTTAGTGAAAAGTATGAGAGTGATGGTAATCTGAAACGTGACAGATATTCCCTTGTTTCGAGCATGTAGGTAATTTCGGGGTGCTCGGTTAAAATCGAACTCGGAGCCATCAAAGGTTCGACATTGCTCCCTTCCACGTCGCTCTCATACGTGGTAGAGGATTCTCCATCGGAAATGCGCGCGACTCAAATTGTAGATAACGATTCCCCTGCTCCCATGTGTCGAAGAGCGGGTCCGGGATAGCCAGGTCCTTCTTCGTTGGGGAGAAACACTCTTAAATAATAAAAAGGACATGAAAAATGTAAGAAAAAGATGTAAAATTCTTATGTAAAAAATGCTTTTCATTATTTAGCTCTAACTTAATAACACGCATATTTAGCAATTTTGTTATATATATTCATAATCAATAACAGTTTACTTTATTGAAATATATTTTATATAAATAATGACCATCATCATTTTATCTTTAACTAGAACGAAATTATGCGCATATACAGAACTTAGAAAAATAAATAATATACATTTTTATTTTAACTTGAATGGAAAATAGTTTTAACAAGTTTGCTAAATAATCTAATTAATTTTTACTCTGATCACCATTTAATAATATTTTATTAATATATCCAATAAAAGTATTAGACAAAAGGATATCGCGCGTAATTACGTTAAATATTAGGCACTAACCACTTAACAGCGCGAAAAACAGTCGTGTAGATATCGGTTGTTCTCGTGTGGTTCCTCCATATTATTTCTGCAAGGTGACCTTCGAAGTACCCCCAAAGGTTGTCCCGTTAATGGCCTTGAAATAAGGCTTCGCATGATGCATAGTTTGACATTCAATCTGGAAATGAATGCATTTTTTATTTAAAGTATGTCTTGTATTTCAAAAGTATTCAATGTAAATAGAAATGATAAAGTATGAAACATCTATCAATATGAGATTACGTAAGTTGAATCCAAATACACGACAGTCTTGTAACTTCTACCCTGTTTCAGCATTAAAATAGATTTGCTTGAATTTGTGCTGGTGTTCTACCACAGAATGGTCGTGTTCCTCTTCACCTAGAGTGCCATATGCCCTTCGACCAAATATCTTGGAGCAGGCAAAACGCGTCTTTTTATCAATGGTATGAGTGCCTCACTATTTTGCTTGGAGACGGGATACACAATTAACCGATTGGATTTGACTTCAATAAGCTCACAAATCCATATATCTCCCCTGAGCCGCTGCCTCTTTGGTATTTCCTCTTTTTCCCCATTGCTGATTCGTTTATTTGAATTTGACCACTAAATTTGATTTCACTCATCGTTTCATGTACAAATAATGAAACAATTTTCGAATTTTTGCATCTCAAACTAGGGCAGTGCTCTTGTGTGCTAATCCAGATTCTTTAGATGCCTGTAATAGAGTGAAGCTGGTCACAAAAAGCCCTGATAAACCTGATAAGCTGTTAACCATTTTGAATGGTAAAATTCACCCCTTCGAAAACAAAAATTGCACCGTAATCCATATTCATGGCCCCTATTTTTGGCACATCGCCAGGTAAATTCCACCTGTTTTCAATTCCTAGTTTCTATTTTACATGGAAAGTCATATTTTTCGCAATGTTTCTCCTTTGCTATCAAATCGTTTTCTTAAAACTACTATATGGCACTCTTTTGATTAGAAAACATAAACTTATAAAAGTTCCAAGGAGTTTGAAAATAACTAAAATTGGTATCCGTTTCATTTTCTTTGAACTTACGGAAATTCCCTGTGAATTGTCTCTGTCTAGAAGCCATGAATAAAAATGATAGAAATGTACTAACCTTGCTTTTGATACGCGTCATGACAGAGAGTAGTCCCATCCAAATATTACAATTGACCAGCTGCCACGTTGTATTGATACAGTTTTTTTATTAATGACCATTTTCAAATCGAGATATGCCCCGCAATACATGATCAATTTGACGTTTACTGAACATTCGTATTTTGTATCTAATAGTTAACGTTTCAGGTAGTAATTCATTTTTAAAAGGCGAAAGCTTCTAAAATACAGGGACAAAAATTGTTATCTACTCTTGTAAGTAAAAAAAACGTCTAACTTATAACGGCCATAAAACGTGCACCCCCTACTTATTCCTGAATTTCCATCCAAACTTCATGCTCTCGACGAGGCATTGTTCTAATTTGTTCATGTTTTATTTTGGTTTTGGTCTTAGAAACTTTATCTAGTTGATAGTTCTAACCTTATTATATGAGGGGACAAATAACATATTTTAGACACATTCCTTTCAGGGTGTTGTGTTATTATATGATCTACATATATAGATTATTGTAAAATGATTTCCCGTTCATAATGTGTCAAATGTCATAATCACTATCATAAATTCTAGTTATCATTCCAAACTATGAAAATGACTATGTCATTCTCCACAATATATAAATAACTTGACATTGTTTGAAAAAAAATGCAAATGACATGTAATCAGACAATAACAGATTCACTTGATATAGGTCATAAAGAATGTTTGTTATCAGATGTAAAAATAAAATATTACAATAATACTCTCAGGAAAATACGGGAAATTATTACCCCGAGGGAGACCGTCCGGTAGGGCCCGTAGGCAAACCCTGAGGGCCCTCCTGGGCGGTCTCCCGGGGGGCAATGATTCTCCCTATTTTCCTGAAAGCATGATGCATTGTTTTTATTATATGCTTCATGTGTTTGTACCAGTATCGTGGGTTTATAAATAAGGCACAGCGTAATACTCAAAACCATAAAATATAGAATTTCTTGACTATAAACAACAATGGGCATGCCACCCGGGAGGGTAACGTTTAGAACAAAAATGACGCAATTAATGTGGCTTCATATGCAAATTTAGCGTTGCAAATTAGCGGCACTCCGTCGTTTTAAGCTGTGTCAATGATGTTCTGATATTATAATATTTTAGAATATATCACATTATTCACAACATATTATACAAGCATTTTTTAAAGACATCTATCGAATGGTGATGGTTATTTCTGGAATTGAGTATCTCATTCTAAATAGTATTCAATAAATATCCCTGATTTAGCCCGTCTTGTTCATTCTAAAATAAGCTTATATCTTGCCACATTTTGTAGTCTTTCAGCCGCAACAAGTGATCAATGGCATAAAAATCTAGATAACGTTTTTGAGTAGCTCAAAAACGCTACTCTTTGATGAAATTAAAATAGATGAATGATTCGCATATGTACATAGCTGACTGCTATGCTTCTTGTTGCATTTTACATCGGATGCGAAATCGGAGCATGTAGAGTTTATGGGCAATTAAAAAAACTCGCTCATGTAATATTTTTGTTAATATGTAGAATTGTTCTCGTAAGAAATGTGTTTTGAAAAAAGAAATTTCAAAATAAGGCATGAAGTGATCCCCCTATTTTGCTAGAAAACTAAATAGAGTGATAAATTATCACTTTCATGAAGAGAACCAGGTCATTCGGGAACTGCAGATGCATACAAGACTACACGAATATTCAAACAGACACATAGGAAAAAAGACACAGTGAACTATTTTCGTGTAGTCTAGATAAGGTGTGAGGCTTCTAGAAAACTAATTCATGGTAGGTTCATATCTTGTTCATGTCAACTGATGAAAAAAATAAAATTTTCTTCATTTTTATAACATATTAAGCGCATTCCGATGCACAATAAAAGATTTTATCCTACTTCGATTGATGTATTTTCGCTTTCCGGCGTAATTGTTTAATTCTAAAGCTTAAACATTAAAAGAATGAATGTAATATAAATTATATCATGCATTTACATGTGAAACATAGGCAGATCCCTTTTGTTTGCCATGTACAACCTCACTCTCCTTCTCGTGATTTCCAGTGTGCATAAACATTGAATAAGGTCTATTGGTCGCCCTAAAATTGATCGAATTCATATATACTCTTTTCGACAAAAAACTTGTTTCATATGAATGCATTTATTTATTTATACTATATATTTTAAAGTGCAACAAAGTCATTTTTAGTTATTTTCATTGCTCAGAATAATTCTTTGAAAATAAAATAAGTTAGATTCCGTTTGTATACCATACAGTTAAATGTACCGCTCTAGAACGAAGTACGTTTACCTTATTAGAGCAAAGGAGTTGGTCACATTAAGTTGTTATAATAGAATATCAAGTAAGATTTATATTTTGTCTTTATTATTTGGGATACATCACTGTGACCATGAATGTATCTGGATATCGGAGATGCCAAACGAATGTAGAGTTAGTCCCTATATTGGGTTAAGAGGCGACTCTGATTGGCATGTCACACCTGTGAGTTTTAAATTTGCGACTAAATTCGAATAAGTGCGACCGGAAAATCGCATCGGTGGGAACACCTTGCGACGCGATCGCAAGAACCTAAAAGAAAATTAATGTTGTTGTGTTTGACATTGTTTTAATTTAAAGATGACATGAAGTACCGCTGACTATACACATTCAATCATAACTACTCAAGGTCTATAATTAATTGACAAAAAGTTCGATCCAATTATTGCAATCTAATGACCTTTTGACGTTTTTAATGAACTTTCACGTAACAACAAAAAAAAACACGTCATAAATCAGGTCATCAAAATATTATTTATCACCCAGCTCTCACCAGACATTAATGTTTAATATCTCTTTTTTTATTTCATTTGAGTAAAATTACGTTAGCAAATCGCAAGGATAAACGCAGGTGTGACAAACCGAGTTGGATTAGCTTGCGATTGTCTGTGACTAAATGAAATTACATGCTATCAAGTCGGAGATAAACAAAAAACACAGGTCTGACATAGACTTAACACATTGGTTGTAGAAGTCTGCCATATAAATAAGGCTATAGGCATGTATATTAGCTAATTTTAACCGAGGAATTCTCCAAAATAGTTCTAGCTATAACCGATTATACCAACTTATTCTTCTAAATAGAATACACAAAATAATTTTCGCAGATAGATAAATACTTTCTGTTTCACTATTTTTACGGTGTTCTGACTTGGGCATGCGCAATTAAGAAAAGGAACTAGGCGATAATAAAGGAAGATGGTTTGTAAACATTGCCTAATTTTTCATTTATCTAGCCATTTACTGTCATTGCTTCTTGAAAGTTTTCATTGTAAATTTAATAATCGATATTTTTCTGTTGTAGCATAAGTTGAAATCATCACAAAGGGAAAAGGTTCGCCAGTTCGTGGCTTTTACCAACACTGGCGAAAAGAGTGCAATATACTGTCTCAATTCTCACGACTGGAGAGTTGATGTAGCAACGGATAACTATTATCAGTTCCCAGAAAGATATAATCGAGAATCAAAACCCACCGTTGACAAGAAGAAAATCGAACACTTATTCACAAGATACAGAGGTAACATTTCAACTTTTGGTTGTCAATTCTTAAAAATAGAATTATGAATCATTGTCTAAATAAATGTTAAAAAGTAACTTAACAATAAAAAACCTACATAGAACATGACTCTGTATTATGAATATTAGAGGATGTACGTGATAAACGAAATCCTGCATAGAACATGACTTTTGATTATAAATAGAAGAGGGTGTACGTGATACACGATAAACGTTCGTCTCTGTGATGTGTGCCTGTGTCTGAGTTTTTTAGGCCCCAACCCAAAAGTTGGGGGCATATAGAGTTGGGGTGTCCGTCCGTCTGTCTGTCCGTCCGTCTGTCTGTCATCGCTTTCTTGTACGGGCTAGAACTTTTGAACGGAAGGTCATAGAGACTTTTTATAGGCTCAAATGAAAGGTCTTGGTCCGTAGATGTGCCTTTTGACCATTTCGGTCAAAAACACCCTACCGGAAGTGGTCAAATTGGCCAAAATAGCCCAAATAGCGGGTTTTTCCAGACTTGCGCTTGTACGGGCTAGAACATTTGAACGGAAGGTCATAGAGACTTGGTTATAGGCTCAAATGAAAGGTCTTGGTCCGTAGATGTGCCTTTTGACAGTTTCGGCCAGGTTCGGCCACCGGAAATGGCCGAAATTGGCCAAAATGTCCGAAATTAGCGGTTTTTCGAGACATTGGCTTTTCCAGGCTGTTTCTTTGTAACGGATGGTCGTAGAAACCTGGGAATAGGCCCATATGAAAGGTCTTGGCCTGTAGATGTGCCTTTTGACAGTCACTGGAAATAGCCGAAATTTGCCAAAATGTCCAAAAACAGCGGTTTTTCGAAACATGGGCATAAACGAGATAGTTAATACCCCTTGGAATCGGGGTCGGTTGGGGCCTTTTCGTGTTTCACAAATACTTTCTTGTTTTTTCCGGAATGATGATCATGTATAAAAAGGAAAATGCAATAAATAGACAATTCATAACCAAGTACATGTTCCTTGCTGAAAGTGGGTTATTTCTTTTTGTTATTGACCAGAAACATGTAGTCTCATATTTATATAAAATAGTTCCTTTAACCCCGGTTACAGGCTCAAACGACAAGTATTGGTGTGTATTTTTTGTTTTTAAAGTGCGAGTCGAATTTGTTAAATAGAATGTAGCGATGATTTGGTAGCCAAAATGGTGTGTTTTCTAAGCATATACGGATCTGGGCTTAAACTTTTGAACGGATCATCGTGGGGTCATGGTTATCGACTCAAAGATAGCTGTAAATGTTAAAAAGAAGTATACATGAATATACTAATCTTAAAAGCATTTTTTGTTCTTTGAAGACCCAGATGAGCCTGACAAGATCACTGCCATGGGCACTATGCGGTTGCTCGAGGACCTCCACTTGAACCCCGAAAGCCGCGTCACTCTGGTGCTCGCGTGGCGATTCAAGGCAGCAACACAGTGTGAATTCACTCGGGAAGAGTTCCTAGATGGTATGGTGCATTTAGGGTGAGTATGGGGTGAAATATACATTTATTTTGCAGGATGTAGCATAAGGGTCGAATTTAGATTCACTCAACTGTTCAACATATTTCCGAGGAAATTATCGGGTACCCTCGAAAAATAACGAGGCAGAATTGTGGCTTATGCTACACCTTGTTTTGAATGATAATAACGAACAAATTATTTATCATGGGTGCGTATGGTCTAGTTTACATTGATAATAAGGAACCATTTATTTTGCTAACGGAAGGAGTTGTTCAATTTATATTGACTTTATCAACTACGATAAAATATGTTGGGTTAACTCTTTTGAACGTATGGTAAATCCAGGTCTATGAGTTCGATCCGAAATATGTCCGATGCTCTGCTTATCGAAAGTTCGTCTCTATAGGCATCTATCCTATCTATACTTCACTAAGCTATTAGTTGATTGTGAACAATAAATTTATCGTCTAGTCATAGTTGACTACATCTTTATCCTTCATTTTAAAATGCGTATTTTATACATGTATTAAATTTTAATTCAGGCATTGATCGTTTTGCAATTCGTTTTCTAATAAGAGAATTCTTCTTATTTCTGTTATAGAGTCGATTCCATAGACGGGTTGAAAATGAAGTGCCGTACTTTCGAACAAGATATTAGTGACTTAAATAGATTTAAAGATTTATATAACTTCACGTTCAATTATGCAAAAAATGAGGGCCAAAAAGGTTTAGGTAAGTTGATTTTATATTGGACAAACTTGTTTTGTAATCTCTATTTATTGAACTGTCATGAATATGGGTTTGACCGTAGTTCAATGTATTCAAAATTAGCACGATAGAAAACGTATTTTAAGCTCAATATAAAACTATTTGTAAACATTCAACATTCAAAAATCTACAGGCTATGCCTTTTTCTAGTATGAATAAATGTTTTGAAACCGTATGATGAAAACATATTTTAAAATTTTGTTAATTAGTTCATGTATACCAGTTTTAACAACCTGATCGACATAATGCTTAAACTGTGTTGGACTCGGAGACTAGATATACCCGATACCTGTGTGCTTTTCGCTTACAATTTAAAATGTAGCATCAAGTGTTTTTTTTTTTTTTAATCTAATCTTATGCAATCAATTCTGCTCGTTTTATTTTGCAGATCTAGATGTGGCCATAGCATATTGGAGAATCGTGTTAGCAGACAAATTTAGGTTTTTAGAACTTTGGTGCAAATTTTTAAATGTAAGTCATTTTCAAAAAAAATAATTAAGTGTCGCATTTATTCGAGATAGCAAAACCCTTTTAAGTCATCCTTATAAGCGATTTGTGGTATGATCATGATATTTGATTTATAAATTTTGAGTACAGAAAATTCATAAATTACTAAATTCGATAGATCTAAAATAAACCATTGTTTATGTGGCAGTCGTAAACACATCTTAAGATCCACATGGGTCTGTTGTATTGCTTTGTAATATATACAAATGTATATCTTATGCATATATGGATAAGGTATGGATTACAAATCAATACATACCATACGTTACTTTTATCCCTGTTGGTTAACTAAGTCACAATTCAGTATGCTGGCTTGACACAGGTTTTAAGTCCCCACGACAGGCAATATCCCATTGATCACCATAAAGAAAACAATTATTAGACACTCAACAAAAAGAAAGGTTTGGGCAAATCGGCGTTAGATATATATCATATATTTCATTTCATTTGTTATGAACTTTAACTTTTTATGTGTATAATCAGTGTTTTAATACCCCGTGACTTGGTTTCTTTTTTGTATGGGCCAGAATTTGTCTTATAAGCTTATTAAAGCGTTTTAGTTTAAAAACAGTTTCAATGCTTTTTATAGTAATAACCGTATAAAGTTAACTAGATTAGCAACATTGACAGACAATACTGTCCGTCAGTGCTTAGGGTACTTTTCTTTTACTATATTACTTACGAATTAAACAATAGTGAGACTTATCCTAATGTATTGTTTAGCGGTCGCACAAATGAAATATGTCAAGAAACACGCCTCGAACTCTTCTAAGATTTTCAATAACAGAAAATCTAAAGTTTCCAAAAGTGTTGCAAATCTGACCAAACTGTTCGAGACTAAAATGTCGATATTTAAGAGACAATTGCAGCATCTTTGATTCATCGGACATTATTATCTGATTTCTTTTCGTTTACGAAAAAAAATCATATATTATTTTCGTGTCGTTTTTACAGGCGGTAAAAAAGAATATTTTGTGGAACAAAAAACTTATTCTTCGAGAGTAGTAAACAACATAAAAATTGCATCTAAGCATAAAGGACATCTTAAAGTTTATGCTCGGCCGATTTTTGATATGTTTTGTAACATAGTTTGCTAAATATATGATGTTAAAAAAAGTTTTTTGATTTCAAAGTGTATTTTTCCGATTGAAATATCTGCCAGCACTGAAAACCGGGCCCGTATTCTTAATACCCTTTAACCGGAATCTATTCTTTCAAATGTCATATAAAACAATGGGAAAATAGAGGTAGGTTACAAAGTAAAGGCAGACTATGAATTTGGAGCATGTTACTCCAATTGTCAATCACCCCCATGATCTATCACCCCAGTGTCACAGCCCAATACCAAGTGGGCGGGGCTGCGACAGGGTAATGATGCTATTAGCTAATGCGACACGCAATCAGAGAGCTTGAAGCAGTAAACAAAGCAATGACGCAATAAATCAATCGCTAACTTAAAGAATGATGTAGTGGCTATTTTAAGAAAACTAGAAACTGCTGTAATATTTGCTCAATTTGAGCCCTGCTTAGTTAATCAATTTATCACATCAACACTATTAGTTACCGTTACATTGTTTTGTGTTTAGAAAAAGATGGTTTTTGTTGAAACGGGCAATACAGTTTTAGTTTTAAGAATTTCAAATTAAGCATTTAAAGAATGATTATCTTATTATGAAAAGAAATAAGATAATTATGCTCTATCTATATAGAGCATATTACTCTAGTATATATTTAAATTTCGCAGAAAAATCACATCATATATTAAACACAATGGAACAAAAACGGGTTTGCTAGTAATAAAAAAACTAAAGCTATAAACTAAGGGTGGGTCATTGTCCTTGACAATCTTGTTTATTTGATATTGTTTTTCTTGCAGGAACATCATAAGCGGTCGATACCGAAAGACACGTGGAACTTGCTCCTCGATTTCAGCACCATGATTGCCGATGATATGAGCAATTACGACGAGGAGGGTAAGGGTTCCATGTGTAACAGTACTAGATTAAAATAGCACTCTTATGCATTGACATTGAACAACTTGTAAAAAAAAGTATAAAAAATGCCGATAATATGAGCAATTACGACGAGGAAGGTGAGTAGTCTCAATAAAGTTCGGTGCACATTATTCTTGTTTTTGTATAAATTTAGCATAGCAAAATTCTGCTATATTTTACATGTAAATCCAAATTTGAGTGGTTTATGTTTTTGAAATTGGTGTATTACCCGAACCGTTGTAAAACCCACAACTATAGTTACGGTATACATAAGAAAAAAAACCCAAAAAGCGCCTATTGAGTCTAATAGAAACTTGTCAAAGTTTCTAGAAAAAGTAGGTCCCACCGAGATTCGAACTCGGGCTGCTGGATTCAAAGTCCAAAGTGCTAACCACTACACCATGGGACCTCACATACTTGATTTTGTCGGTTTGCCAAATTTATTATCAAATCATAATGAAGTGTCATTATACACAATTTATAATCTTTATAATGTTTCAAATTGATTTTATCGAAATCTATGTCCTCAAAAATTAATCGTAAATTCATTCCGTTCCACCAGACTTTCAAACTTTAATTCGCGTGAGTCGTCTCTACCTACCACCCCGTTATCCCAGATGCACATATAGTCAAAGTATACTCTATATTTACCGCATTCTCTCTTTTAGAAGAGAGCGTTTAGTTGATGAGCCGTTAAAAGTGGTAGGGGGCGCGATCACAAGAATGGGGGGGGGGGGGGGGGGG
>LQRL01139735.1:19112-38465 GCA_001703475.1 Hydroides elegans
AAACTATATGAATAAGATGTTACAAAACTTATCATTCTACATAAAAACTATCTTTTTATCTGTTACAGGTGCATGGCCCGTTTTAATCGACGATTTTGTGGAATACGCTCGGCCCATCGTGCAACAAGGACGCAATACTTCCGTGTAGACCACGGACACAAAAATATGATAGAAGAAAAAACTGATTTTAAAACCGATTTTTTTGTTGGCGCCTCCATTTACCCCCTCTGTATATACACAATCGTGTTACCATGTGTATCCATTAATGTGACGTCATCATTCATTGGCAAGTGTGACGTCATCATTCATCATCAATTATGACGTCATTATTCATCAACAGCTGTGGCGTCTTCATCTCATCAAGCGTGACGTCATTATCCCTCATAAATAATGACGTCATCATTCATCATCAAGTGTGACGTCAGATATCGTTACGTCATCATAAGGTGTGGCGTCATAAGTCATTATCATGATGCGCTCTGCAATACATCACTCGTATACATTATGTGATAAAGTGTGTATCCAAGCTCGATAAGATCACATTAAAGTATATGTGCGCGCCATCAGACCTCGCCATATATTGCTACATTAATTGTATACACAAATTGTGGAAAAAGATGTTTGCGTGATATGTGAGTTGAAGTGTGTATACGTCATCAAAGTATGTACATTGTACATACGTCATCAAAGGGAGTGTTTGATTATAAAGTTGAACTAGGTCCGTCTGATTTAGCCATCATTCTTGCATAAGAAATGAGTACTTATGGTCTTAATTACCTAAAGACATGTGCCGGTCTGACAATGTAGCACTATTCTGCGTTAACTGTATCTAAAAATATATAAAAACAAGTTTTATGTGATTTAAGTACTTCAATCAAATAAAACATGTTTATATTTTTAAGTAAGCCTTTGATTTGGCATAAATTCTATTTATTTATGAGAATATGTTGTAAGACGTGGCAATGTAGCAGTGATTAAAATCAGAACATATCACATACATATTTCGCAAGTCAAATGTGTATCGTTCATAGATCATAACATCATAAATACTACAAAGCATATTTAGTTTTCCTGTAAGCTAATATAAACACTTTTATGTATTCATTTCAATTACATCAATATATATTTCTTTCGACTTTCCGCTTTCGTCCTACTTTAGGATACACAAAATTCATCACCCATGTCGTATAACTATCAATACGGAGGTCCCCATTTGTATTTGACTGTTTGAACCGCAACCAAAGCGAAAGAAAAATGCTACCTCCCTATAGGCCCCTCTCCTTCCTTGTTCAGTCCACTTTACGTCCTTTTTTCCCTACTCAGATGTTCATATGTGAAATAGATTGCATATAGTTTTAATCATATAATGCTTAACTTAAAACTGCTAAATATCGTTTTTGACTCCGGTGCACTTATTTTATGTGCCTCGAATGATTTTAACTTAAGACAATTAACTTAATTTAAGACAATAAATTGAATTTTAATTGCGTTTTTTATGTCTGAAAAATGCGATTTCAGGTTAATATGCTGATCAATCACAAATGTTGAGTTAAGCTATGTTTTAATTCATATTTCAGAGATACCTTCTTAAGAACTATCGGTTGATAAGTAATATTCTAACTGATAAAGCGCATACTATTATCGCATACATGTATGTTTATATGTAGGTCTTTGTGAAATTTGATAAATCGATAGGATGACTACAAGTATTTTATTTTGGTGTCTCGTTTTCAATGGGTCAAGTGATAACTATATTTGAGTCATTCATTTGTAGAAAATTAATCTGCGCATTATGTTATAGCAATGTTAGTGTTGTTATTTTTTACTTCGATTTCACCAATTGACATTTTAACAGTAAAGCTGTCAATATCAGTTCGCATATATATATCAAAAAGAAATATATGAATTAAAAAGGAAAATGTTTTTTTTAACCAAGCTTTCGTAAAACGAAAACTGGGTTAGTTAGTTAGTTTGTTAGTTAGTTAGTTAGTTAGTTGGTTATTCAGTTGTTAGTTCCTTCTCTCACAGTTTTGGTCGTAGAGCTTTCAAACTCTAACCCAAATTTATATACGGTACCCTCATCATGGTATGTGCTATTTAGGACGATCGAACCATCGTGGTCGCCATTGTGGACTTCGACTTTTCCGCCTAATTTGGTCGTCTTTATAGAGAAAAACTCTTTGTTCTTGAAACTTCCTTCTCTCTCAGTTTTGGAGAGATTTCAAACATTTACCCAGGCTTTTAAGATGGCCACCTAATTATAACGTGTGCAATTTAGAACGATCGAACCATTGTGGTCGCCATGGTGGACTCCGCCATTTCCGCCAGATATTGTAAAAATACTATTTAGCCTATTCCGCATGATCATATACCGACTGCTATCGATAAGACATGTCTTACTATAGAAATAATACCCAAATGGTCATAATCAAATGGTTATTGGCTATTATAGACGTGATGATCTAAATCTGGGACCCTGAAATAACACTTATTCAACTTAGAAGCTCTATATTCTTTGTCTAACTATATTTCTTCCCGAGATAATTTATTGATAAAGGTATACGTATAAATATACGAACACAATTTATGGACGAAAAGTTAACATATCATATATACGAATGTTCAAAGACGGATGACCGAGCCTATGAGTGCGATCTAAATGCGGGAATCCTGCAACTTTTTGTCCTTAAAAATGCAAGTTACTTGATACTTGATTATCTTTTGACATATATATTAATGCTAACCCTTTATAAACGCCCCCTTTTTAATCTATCATAGGCCATGTCTATATATTTAGTTATGTGTTGACATTTTGAGTAATAAATATGGAGTCCAGCTAAAAGATTTACTTGCATTTCCTTTTCTATTCGACCGGCAGTTCCACTGAGGCATGTTGAAGATACTTGTGGGCCGATGTTAGCCATGCATTTAACACAAAACACATTTCGAGTTCATCATTTTTCGATAAACCTGGCTGTATCACCTGCCTTTTCGTTGACCAAATTTTACCCTATCATAATTCGTTGTTTTTTTTTTTGGGACATATCTTTGAGGCTTTTTTAACCCAGCTTTCGTGAAACGAAAAATGGGTTTGTGATATCGGTCGGCGTCGTCCGCCGTTAGTTAGTTAGTTAGTTTAAGTTGGTTAATTATTCAGTAATCGTTTTTCTCAACAAAAAAACCGATCTCCTCCCACAGTTTTGGTCGTAGAGCTTTCAAACTTTAACACAAGCATCTATATGGTCACCTTATGATGGATTGTGCTTGTGGTGACGATCGAATCACTGTGGTGGCCATGGTGGACTTCGCCATATCCGAACAATTTGGTCTTATGTATAGTAAAAAAAGTATTAGCTACTAATCCCATCTCCTATCACAGTGTTGGTCGTAGAGTTTTCAAACTTCAACACAAGCTCTTTTCCTACAGTATTTGTCGTAGAGCTTTCTTTTTTAAGAAGCTTTTTTTTTTGTAGTGTCCTCATAACCCCATAACTTTAGAGAACGATCGACGTCGACCGCCGTGTTGGACTTCGTCACTTCCGCCAATTTGGTCTTCTATGTAGTGAACAACTTATGCTCAAAAACATATTTTCTCCCGGTTTATTAACAGTAGAAAAGGAAAAATTGAGGAGGGGGTAGCTTCAAACAGGTGGGGATAGCTTCAACCCGGTTTCAAAATACCGGGGAGGTAGCTTCAAACCGGTTTCAGATTACCGGGAGGTAGCTTCAAACCGGTTTCAGATTACCGGGAAGGTAATAATTAGGGGGTAGCTTGAAACTGTTACACTGACCTATGTCTTGAATAGATACTGACAAATAGAATTCAGTCCCTCTTTGGATTCACACAATCATTTCAAAATGAAAAGGACAAAAAAGTCACAAAATATATTTTTATTTTATATCTTTTAATTCAAATACCTAGAAATAACACATTTTGTAAATCAACCGCATTTTCACATAGAAATATGCAATACCAAAATCATTTTGCATTGCATTTATCGTTTTATTTATCGGGGGGGGGGGAGGTGTTGATTGTAGCAGATAGTTGTTTTTTTTTCTCTGTGCTTGGTAGTTATTCAAACAAGTTTTGCTTCTTGCGCGAATGAATACTGAATGATTTCTGTACGTCATTTTTGAAAATATTTTCGACAGTGAAAAGAATATGCGACAGTTTTGAATCCAACTATGTGCTCAATGTGTATTAATAGAAAAAAAACAAGCGTGACAAATCCTGAAATATTCTAACAATCATTATAAACTAAGCCAAGACTATTGTGATTTGTTGTTTTTTGTATGAATGTATTTCCAAGTCAAATAAATTAACGGCCAACATGTTTACTATCACATTATATTATGATAAGATTTAAAACTATGACTTGAATCACTTTATAGTCTACCCTCCATTTTAAAAATCAGTATGCGTCACTGAAAAGATCAATTTTATTGAGGGATTTATTTATAGGAAATCGTATTGAAATGTCCGCAAATAAACTGGATGTCATACAAACAACTGAATTAATTCTGACACATTTCTCAATCATTGGCCTCCGATATACTAAACACAGCGCGGGACCCAGTAATATTTTTCTAAAAATCTTTAAAATCCTTTAAAAACTCGTTTTTTGAATATAACTGTTTTATCTTTATTCCAAAAATATTTACATTTAAGGAAAAGCCTGTCTTTTCCATAAGAAATTTGCAACAGTAAACATTTTTAAAATTGCAAAACCAGGAGCTGAGATATAAGCCCTTAAAGTGTACCAAATGCTATGCATTTTACATTAAACAAACGTGTTAGGGTCTAGTCACATGGTGACGTTTCTTAAAGTTTGAGTTTTGCTCTAACAAACCTTGTTTTCGACTGTGTTGCTTCTGGCCAACACGTTTATCGCGCAGGAGTACCCAGCGATGTTATTTTATTTCATAATTTAGGTCCGAGGAATTCCATAAACAACATAAATTCTGTTTTGAACAAATAATAGTTGAAATATTAAAAAAAGAATAGACTAAATGTTTTGAATTTTCAAAGAGGCATAATATATTCTAGAGGCTCTATTCTTGCCAGCAACGCTTTGCTGGCGACGATTTTTCGGCTTTCCTTGCTGGCAAACCCAGAATCAAGTTTTTACTTAAAGACCTTTCATTTCATCGCTTTAAGTTACATATGAATCTGTTTCACCCCGAAGTTAGTCATATAAGATTAGCTTCCAAATATTGTTCGTTGAGCACTCCTGTTATAGCTTTTAAAACGCAGCTGCTTTAACTCCCAGTGATATATGAGGGCCAGTCCACACGGAAAGCTTCGTCGAACTTTTTTATCCTAACAAACGGTGAGTTACAATGTATTCCTAAATTATAGTCTAGTCAAATAAATATTTAAAAAATCGCAGCAAATCGATTTTAATACGATTTTGAGTTCCCATTAGGAATGCATAATTGTGAATAGGGATTGCTGTGATAAAAAAAGCTGGGAAAAGTCTCGTGTTGCCAGGTCCTTAAAAACACTGTTTGTTAGGGATAAACATCAAATTAACTTCCTTCTTTCCCCTTATAGACATAATCCATTTGTTACATGGCATAGGCCAATATTTTTTCGATTTATTTGAAGGCTTTCTTGCAAGTCCCGTGTTAGATTTCCTTAATAATATTCCGTGTGAAGTTTCATTTTTATTCATGAAAATATGCCTGTGTATGATTAACCTGTTTATGTATGTTTATCATTGATTCAGATCATAAAACACACCACACATTCCTGAATAAAAGAACGCTTTATTGACGCAGCATTCTGGTGCACACAAACTTGGGATGGTGTTTAGTATGTTATCTAAATATGCCACCAGCATGTATTGTTTTTCTCTCTTTTTTAAGGTTTTGAATCCGGGAAAAGCATATAAAAATCAGGCCAACGAAAAAAAAATACCGGTATGATGGAAGAGAAATGGTATTGCCTATATGTGAATTGTTTTTAATATAAGGTATTTTATGGTTCATAATTTTGGTCAAAGTGCGAGTCTCATTGGCACAGTTTTAAAACTTTAATTGTTATCAAAAGAAACTTTAAAGGTATTGAATGTTGGATGAAAAGGGATATCTTTTACTCAGGTAATTGGTGTACTCGAAGAAAAAGAAAAAAAAAGGTACTGTGTAAATAAGAAATAACTCTTTTGCTTGAATTGCTTAAAATTGCACACAAATACGTAACAAGGACGGTTTGATTAAATATTATCAACAAAAAAGGATAATCCCATGATCTAGGTTTTCCAAAAGTGCTAATTTGAGCATAAAACCTACAGTAGCTAGCTGGGATCATAAAATGAACACCTGTATAAAAATAGAAAATATAAAAACGGTGGTATTTAGGAATACCATACTTGTAAGATGCTGTACAAAAAATGGCACTTGTTCGAAATCAAAGCAAGAACAAATGTATGTATGCTTTTGTGCACCATATGAATGCATCGATGTACCATGATTATCATTTATCTAAATCCAAACTAATCTAAGTGATATAATGTTGCAGTATTTTGTATGTTTTATTTCATTGCAGCTTTCGTCATCCAATCAACATCTTACCACACGACATGGAAACCCTCACGGTCAACCTCGTTTTCTACTCTGTGGCACTATTCATAGGAGTACTCGGCTTCATAGGAAACACCCTGGCATTCATTGGCTTCAATAAAGAACACCAACCGACATCCACCATCTTCTTATTGAAAGCCCTGGCCATCATTGATAATCTTGTGCTGGCTACCATATGCCCGTTCACATGGCTCTTGGCCTTTGCGGCTTATGAATCCCTATTTTCGACTCTAACTATCGGGATGGTACATGCTGATCATTATGTGAGACCATTACTGGATGCTTTTATTCTTTCTTCGGCATTTACAACGGTTGTCTTGGCTATCAATCGAGTTATTGTAGTTTGTTTTCCTTCCCGCCAATGGTCACTTAAAGCAGCAAAATGGGTCTTAGCTGTGTCAGTTGGGATTGCCTTTCTTTATAACCTTGCCTTTTATTTCCTTTTCGCAACGAAAGAAGTATTTTTACATACTATGACAGTTGAAAAATATGTGGGGGTTTCTCGGTATTATGTTTTGGTTGGACGTCCCGTCGTATTTTGTATTTTGCCCGTTGCCACTCTGCTTATAAGCACGGTTATTTTATTGATCAAACTGAGGCAGTTACGAAGGAACGACGGAACTCAAACGAGGCTAGAAGACCACAATAACAAAGTCACGTGGATGCTCGTGATGTTATTAATTGTATTTATCGTCTGCTCGTTGCCATGGCCTCTTCTACAACTGTTACGACTCTTTGGCTTAAGTATTTATAGCGATATACACACATACCTTTTAATATTCATATATTTCGGTCACATTGTCAATTCAAGCGTCAACTTTCTTATCTACGCCGGCTTCAGTAGATTTTATCGGAACCGGATGTTGTCATCGTCCACGTGTTTCCGCCGAATATGTCCAACCGGAAATGAAGTCGAAAACGGAAGTGGACAATCACAAACCGGAAACTGGACGGAATCGCCGCCGGATGTCGAGAAGGTGACGACAATATAATACACTTTTAATCTTTTTTACTAATCAGTTGTCTATCGGTTATCTAGTTGTTGGATAGCATTATCCTCGGATAAGTTGAGGGTCATGAGACACTGTTATAAAAAGTTCGAACTATCATTTTTTGCTTTAAGATAACACACAAGGAAGTAGGTTCTTCAACTTTGTTACACTAGTATTGTCTTATTCATCCATATATTTTGTTTTTATCTTTTCACATTGTCTTCAATAGTTGCTTTGTAAAAACGCTTTATAATTTGAAGGTGAATTACCAACATAAAGTTGAATAATATAGATATAGCACCTCAAATCTAAGCCCGGTTTGATTTGGATTTTCAACCAAAACGTTATGATGAACCTGAAATTACATAATCTGCCATGGCGAAATCATAATAAGTCTGAAATCGGCGTTTCGAGAAAAGAGGCATTGATCGAATGCTTTTAAATTGGTCATTTATATAAGGATTGGCAAGTAGTTTAAGGATGAAATTATTATGATGTTATTGATTTCCTAGAATTATTTTAAATATATAACATGGCTCTATAATGATGTGACACTTTGCAATACATTTTGGCGAAACATGTTAAGTCGACTTTACACATTGTTGCACTGAGCTCTTGGCAATTACCGTTCGTGTCGCCTCGGTTTCGGATGCAATTTCGAAGGGACGTTACGAAATTGTTTGGTTTAATGATGAATGAAAACGAACGTACGATTTAACAAAAGACGTTGAACGACGCAATCAATATGATATTTTTTGTTGGATAAACATTATTTTGCCTTTTTGCCGCTCAAATTGAAAAACTTAATCGCATTTGTATACAGATGTTTCGAGTGTGAAATCACTTCTATATATCAAAAATGCGACATCAATAGTCACTTTTAAAACTAAATTAAAACCGCATTTGTTTATTAAAGCATACGGTAACAATCTTGCATAACAGTATTAGTACGTGTCAGTATAGTGTCAGTATTAGTAATTATTTTATTATTTAAATTCAAGTGGTTTTATAGTTTTCATATTTTTTTTGTTTAAACATATATATATATGTGTAATATGTCATAGGTTTATTGTTTGTAAGCGCTTAGTGGTCATTCCAAATAAGCGCGTTATAAAAACGGTCTATAAATAAATAAATAAATAAATAAAATTGCTTATTTCATTGTTAATTGCACGTGTAAGATCAATCGCAAGCTATCGATGTCAATCATTTAACAGTTTATTTTAAATCATGAAACTACTTGTACATAGAAGTAAGTCACGTCTGCCTATATCATGTCGTATTTATTTGCAAGATAACCTACTTTAAATGTCTATAATAATGTATATATGCATATATGTATACAACTTTTTTTCTAGATAAAAGAATAAAAGCAATAATAAATCGTTTCATTGGCAATCGATGTCCATCATTTAACAGTGGCTTTTAAATCAGCAAACCACTTGTACATAAAATAATCAGCAAACAACTTGACCATAAAGTAAGTCACGTCTGCCTATGTCGTCTCATTTCTCATTACAACGATTTTTGTTCTAGATACAAGACTAAAAACAATAATAAATCGTTTGATTGGGAACACTCAACGCTCGATCTGTTCATATAAGATAAGATATTTATATACATTCTATAAACTTTCAGATATATTTAAAATGCTGTTGATTCTTATATATGTTTTCAAATTAATTTTTTTGTAAAAAAAATAAAATAAAAAAGAGCAACATCATAGCATATATTTATTTACTCATTACCAGCCTCGTCTTTATGTGAATGAAACATTTAAAAAACGGCAACAATGAAGCTATATTCATATTTTCATATTCTAATATTTTGATCAGTATTTGATATTCGTTTTGAAAATGCTCATGTGCTACCGGGGCATTTTTAGTAAAAAGAAAAAAAAATCATTTTCGAAACACAACTTATAGTGTGCTACTATACAAATGATATCATCTGGATATCAAACCAATCGTCTATTCTTGAATAACAAAAATTTGAACCGAAATTTTATTTGTGGCTTCCGTACTCTAAAGTGGTAATTTGATTTTCCTTTTTATTTAAATAGAAATCCATATATACATATTTGATTTTCCATTATTTGAACATAAATGCGAGTAAATGACGATACCCTATCAAATAGCGATTGTGCATTATTCTTCTCTTTTATTTAGACCCCTAGCTACTTGACGTCCAAGAATTAGTCAAATATAAGTAATAACAATTGCAATCCTATATGGATAAGTCGTATCTGTTTCAAAGGACATGTGGGTCAATTCGGTGCTTTGCGCACTCGGTCCCAATAGCCTCGACCCCTAATTGGACTATTCGGCCCATATCATTGCAAACTAATCAAACGATCAAATGGTTAATTCGGTCCCACGGCCCTTCATTGCAAGATTCGGTCCCTGAATTTGCGTGATTTGGCCCCCATTAAATATCAGAGTTTAAAACGTTTCGAGAAAACCTATATTTTGTTAATGAATTTGGCATTCGGTTCCTTTCTAATAATAAATTATAAGCTATTTCCGTGGTAAAAAAATGAAATATGAGCCATTAAAAGGCTAGAAAAAAATATACCTCTTTCATAAATAAATAGGGTATTTTAATAGATTTGGAAAACTATTCTATAATTGGAAAATTGTTCGATCATTAAGATGAAAAAAACTTTTATCATGGGTGACATTGTTGAGATTATTGAATACTTTGATGCTGATTACGTTTAATAATATATACACGGATCCCTTTATCTGAGATTACATAATTTGGATGAATACCAGGACATAATGAAATCAAAGGATAAACCACATGTAGAACATTCGCAAACATGGATGTCGAGACACAGCCCCTGTTGCAAAAAGATAATAAAAATGGTAAACAGCGGAATACATGGACAGTAATCATATCTTTAGTGACTGTAGGATGTGTCGTTTTGGTAGGATGCGGGCTGTTTTACCGAGGTAAGTTTATCACTATTATTATTGAGACATTTAAGTCTGTGTGGTTTGGTAAATATAATATGTGATTGGTTTCGTAACATGTTTGAGTTAACCAATTTGTTTTACTCCTGAAACATCAACTAACTAAGGAAATATCTAACATCTGGGAACTGGGATATTCCTTTTCCTCGAAAGCGAATAATATCTCAGGCTGACTACCTCTGCTGTTATCAAAATAGTTTCCATCTTATTATATATGTAAGGGGATTATGAAATTGGAACAGAATGGTTCTATCATCGCTCTCCGAAAGGACCCTCTCAGGTTTAAGTATCCTACATTCCCACTCGGCAAGACGTCCACGGACGTCGAAAGGACGACCTTATTTGGGCCCGTATGTAAGTTAACAGGTGTTACGTGCAAATAAGCCCGCCGTGCTCAAAAGCCCCCGATACTCTATATGCTCTTTAAGAACGTGAGCAAGTTCTCACATTTTCGAGGGCAGGCTTTTTCTTATCACTAATCACGAAACGACTCAGGCTTTCTTGCACGGCGAGAAAATCATTAAGTTCACCTCGTGCAAAAAAGCCCTAGTCGTCTCATCTGTTTATGAAGAGCACCTCACGAGCTGTTCCCCCAAAAAGCTGTTCCCCACCAATTTCCAGCTGGCTTGGAAATGTTGAGAAAATTCATTCTAGCTTGGGAATTTGAGCAGTTTGAGGAATACCTTTTTTGATAATTTCTTGATTTTCATAGTATTAAGTGAGAATAATAATTTCTAAGTTGCTCAAACTTGCTTGCAATTGTCTTATAAGCTATAATTTGCAAGATATAATACATTATTTGGTAATATTTTACATTTCCATTTTCGCAAAAGGTGATGCTTTTCTGTTCCAAGCCGGCTAGAAAAGGAGAAACAGCCCAGCTGGCTTGGAAAAAAAGGAGCACCTTTTTGCAAAATTTAAATGTTCAAAAACCCTTATTTTGTTGTTCTTCATAGTTGTAAAGTTAGTTTAAGTTGATTTTACTACTTTTTGAAAAATATGTCGTGGGGTGCCCTTCTGTTTATGTAAGTATTTATGTATGATAGCATATCAACGGTGAAGATAACAAATTATTAATGATTTTCAATTAAATCAAATACAAAACAGAAAAGATTTATTTATCTTTTAAATTCTTAAATTTGCCTGATATAATATAAAATGAATAGAGATGTATACATTTGTAATTAGAGCTAAACATGAAAGAACAAATTAAATATTCAGATATGTTGTCATTATGAGCATTGGTTTGTTATTATTCTTGGAGTATTTTGTTCAAAATCTAGCTGTAAATGGTTTTGCTATATTTCAATAAAAGTGTGACAGTTATTTTTATTTATATTTCCAGTTATTTTCATTTTAAAAAATCAACAACCCTTTAAAACCCAACCATGATAAAACTCAAATATTTGCATAAGATATAAAGATAAGACGACTCAGGCTTTTTTGCACAAAGCAGGCTTTTTTTAACGTGAACGGTTGCGTGCTAGAAAGCCCCACGGGCTTTTGAGCACGGCGGGCTTTTTTGCACGTAACACTGGACGTCCTTATTCGTCGAGGACGTAGAAAACACGTCGCATCGACGTCGCGTCCGAATCGGACATACGAATAGCGTCCTACGGACGCCGGGACGTAAAAGGACGTTAGTCTTATATCATTTGTTGCCGTGCGATTTTTAATACGGGCCCAAAGAAGAAAATTCCCTTGGATAATGCGCAATATCTTGTCCACTGGATAGATACCTTACCATTCTGTCATCCTTACTAACTACCGAAGTCGATTTGATTTGCCTTAAGAGTCTTTTTGAATCTTTCTTTTATTGATTTTGTTTAGGTAGTAGTGTCTCGGATGCAAATGAACAAAATCCCAGTCAAATCGTCGCATTGGATGCTAAGGTATTTGTGGTTTCGATTTTATCATTTTCATTAGAATTAGAAATCCGTTTTTTTTTATCTAACAAGTCGGAAAACCTTAAGATATATTCAAAAGTGTTAACGTCTTAACAACGACCCACGTTACAGCATCTTGCAACGAACATTTAAACTGAAACTTTCAAATATTTGGGTATATCTTTGTATATTTTCGAACGAACATATTAACATTTCTAATAGCAAATACAGATAATTTAAGAGCACGTCATTTTTATGTCTGTGAATTAAACAATTTGGACAACTTTCAATTACAGCCAAAATATGTACAGGCGCGGATTAAGAGTGGTGCCGCACTCCTCCCCTCCCATTCGCTCTTCTATGGTGTACCAATTATAAAAGGTCCCCTCCCCGGTTTGCTTTGAAATCTTACACCCTCTGGGAACTCAAAATCCCCTTTCCCTAGCTAAATATGTTATGGATCCGTGGCTGATTTAAAATTAAAATGTGTGCATTTTGATACCTATTTAGATAAATGCGGCGACCGATTGCATCGAGGAGTATCATTCATTGACGCAGATAGAACTCAAATTGTTGGAAGTCGGAATCAGCAAAGTGGATCGAAATACTACACATGCGTATACGGAAGCAGAGGAGGTGAAAAAGCATTATGGGATATCATCTAAATTATCACAAATTGCTTAAAACAGTGGGTTAGATACATTTGTGCGGGTTTACAAATTATCACACAAAACATTATGGCATACTATTAAATTTGCTTATAATAAGTTATAGATTGCGAGTGGTCATTAATGAATTTTATAATGCATTGTCCATGATTCTTTGATCAATTTCTGAACAAAAACTTGAGTATACAAATTGGTTCGGGTTGACAAATTGGTGGGAAAAGGTGGTTCAAAACAGCCAGGTAATGACGAAATGGTTGGGGTAAAAAAAGTAGAACCCAACATACGTAATTAAGATATTCAAAAAGCAATAATCAACTCATGTATTAAACTATATCATTCTAATTAACATTTGTTTCGTTTATCCACAAAAGGCGTGGATGGTGAAGGGCGTCTTACCAAGCGAACAGAATAATGTCAAGAAACGAAAACGAAAAGAAATCAGGACCCTCACTCCAGAGGAATGGAACAGATACACGCAGGTATAAACAAGACGCAAAATTAATGCATTATTATTCAACGCGTGTAAAAAACAAAGTCTGAGAGATAAAATACAAGAAAGATATCTCCCTCTATATGGTTTATATACGAATGAGTTTGGCATAAACTGGCCGTAACGTACGCTACTCCGCGAGTACCAACTGGAGAGCTAAATCGAGCTAAATATTATTTGAACTCCTCCTATGATGTTCATTATTTAATGTCATTCTCTTAATTATAAGCACTATACTAAACATGTAGCGGCATGCAATATCTTAATTGTCCTCGTAATTAGTTAGGGAACCCCAAATGAAATGTTCCCGGCAATGCGCGAAATGGCCGTTACATACCCCACACCATATTCAAATAGCAAGTATAACTTGATGGTTACTCCTCCAATCGTTTATATTCCAAAGTGTTCCAATATTATAAACGTTAAAAGTATAAATTTGATGATTTTCGTTATTCAGGCAGTGCGAAAAATGGCCGTTACGTACCCTACACAGGATACGAGAAGTGTGTACCACTTGATGGTTACTCCTCCAATCATATGTATGACAATGTTTTCCGGCATTATAAACGTGAAAATATGAATTTGATCATTTTCATTAATCAGCTAGTGCGAAAAAAAATGGCGGTCACGTTCCCTACACCATATTCAAGAAGTCATTATCACTTAATGATTACTCCTCCAATCGTATATATGACAATGTTTCCCAGCATTTCATTTTTTAAATAAATCTTCTCATTTTCGTTATTCAGGCAGTCCGCAAAATGGCCGCTACGTACCCTACACAGGATACGAGAAGCGTGTACCATTTGATGGTTACTCCTCCAATCGTATATATTACAAGGTGTTCCAGTATTATAAACGTTTTGAAAATATGCATTTTCTCATTTTCGTTATTCAGGTAGTGCGAAAAATGGCCGTTACGTACCCAACACCATATTCAAGAAGCGAGTATATCCTGATGTTTAATGCTCAAATCATTAATATGACAATGTTTCCCTGCATTACAGACGTTAAAGCATATATGTTTCATCATTTTCATTAATCAGGCAGTGCGTAAAATGGCAGTTGCGTATCCTGCTCCGGATTCAAGAAGCGAGTATCGCTTAATGGTCACAGCCCATGATGTGGACGTATCGCCTTATGGACATTTCGGGCCTACGTTTCTGCTGTGGCATCGGGTTTTCCTAGACAGGTAAATATATATATATATATATAAAGAAAATATGTTCCCAAGGCAACCGCTAAATGATAGACTCCTGTCGATTAAATGACTGTTTATAATGTAGCTAAAATTGTTTTTCAAGACATGTATCTATACAACTGACTATTATAACCATCCATATTTGATGGAGAATCACGATTGTTACAACAAAGCATAATGTATGTCGTTGAAATAAACTAATTAAACATTAAAAATAATACCCATATAAGTGAGATATAATGTGAATACGACACGAGATTATATATTGAAGGGAATTATAACACTCTGTCAGCCAAATCTGACCGAACCCGAAGGGTGAGTTCAGATTTGGCTGACAGAGTGTTATAATTCCCTTCAATATATAATCGAGTGGCGTGTTCCTTTTATTACATATCTTCTATGAAGAATAATCTATCTAAATACATTGATTTTGCGGCTCAAAAACTAGCTATGACGTTAGCTCAGTCGGTTAGAGCGTTCACAACCATGTTTTTTGCGTCATTCGCACTTAATAACGTTTGTTTACATTTTTATCTGCAATCTTTTCGTTTACGAAAAAAATGCAGGTATTGCGATCGCTTCACTTTTGAGGGCCAACAACCCCTTCTGTTTTGTAGTACCTTTTTCTATATGTTAAAGTCGTAATAACACTATAATATATATATGAGTGTATTGCTAATACACTGAATATGGAGAATAGGTGGTTTAGAATCGTGACATTATATATTTAAATAATATTATATAGATTTGAAAGCCATCACCTCTTGAAATTAATGCATTTAGTTTTGTCCCGCTGAAAACCACTATAAAGCCCTCTCGCCTTGTGATTCGTTACGCAATCAATTAAATGTACAAAAGGGGTGGAGCTCCGTGGAATGAGTGACAGCACTCTATTGATGTAGGGTTGTGCATGAGTAGATGCGCTGCTAAATAAGTTACTGTGACTCGTAATCAATAATCACCGTGTCGAGTCTATATATTAACGTTTTTTCTAAATGAAGGTGCAGACCGCAAAACAATATTAAACCAAGATTGGAAATTGAAAAACTTTTTCATTTATATATATATATACCAAAACATATAAATTTCTCTATAATAGGGAATTTCCGTAACAAAGTCTTCGATTGCTTTCCACTTATATAATCATTTAAACATAAGATGTGTTGTATAAAATTGGGTTATTATGTAATTAAAAGAGCACATCACGAGCTGTTCCCTAAAAATATATTACCATCAAATTCTGACCTGGAATTTTTTGAAAATACATTCAATCTTGGAGACTGGAGGGTAGGAAAAACACCGTTATTGTTTTTTTTACAATAATTAGTGATAGTAATCATTTTAAAATTCGATAAACTTGCTTGCATTATTTGATTAACTGTTATTTGGATGATATGATAGGTGTTTTGCTTCCATTTAACATCTAAATTTTTCGCAAAAGGTGTTCCTTTTCAGACCAAGCTGGATAGAAAAGGCGAAGCAACCAAGCTGACTTGGAAAAAAAGTGAACATTTTTTCGCAAAATTTAAATGTTCAAAAACCATTATTTTGTTGTCGTGGGATTTCCTTCATATAATTTTACCCATTGAAGTAGACACGGTCTTAAATTGTATCATTGGTTGCCTGAATTATTAAACTAGTTTTGATAAAATTATGTTATTGGTTGTCTGAATCAATAAAACCTATTTTTGTCGTGTAGAAAATATATATATATTTTTTTAATATAGAGGAAAAGATTACAGATAAATTGTACTCTACGAGTATTAGATCATCTAGTTTATCATTATTAACTCATTGATTTTTGGACAAAAACATCTAAAATATGAAGCATGACAAGATTACTTTATATTTTTTTTATGATTCATTCATAGTTTTACGTATCTTACAATGGAAAAGTCCTCATTGAGATCGATTTGAAACGCATGTAGTTGACTGATTTGCTAGGATCCACGGATCCCCGGTTCGAATCCAAGTGAAGGCATAACGAAAATTGTTTTTGTCTGTCTTCATACATTGTTTAATACTTGATATTTAGTAATTCCAAATTATTAATAAACATATTTTTTGATAATAACTACAATATTTATCCATTAAAGGGATTTATTTTGAATATCGAATGTGTTTTTCGGTACATTTACGTGGTTGTCAAATCAAAGACACCACGGTAAACATTGTTTTAAACTTGATATTTAGACATTTTTATTTAAAATCAATAGCAAATATCAATGTAAGTAAAGATTAATCAATTCTTTATTGAATATTTCACTAAAAAAATGTTTGACGAAAAAAATTGTGCTCCGAGCGAGACTCGAACGCGGAACCCCTTGCTCCTAAGGCGAGCACCATATCCATTGCACCACGGGGGCTGTTGCTTATTGCGTAACTAATTAATATAGTAATAGCTATGGTTTTATAATGCTCCATTTGTTTTCCAAATATGGAATATTGAATTCAATATTGACGCAGATCATAGAATATAAGCACTCGGATCGATTAGGTGTCATTGTTTCACAAAATAAACTGAAAATTGCTTTGCATTACTTGTTACGAAGAAAAGTGGAATTGACGCAAGTTGACGTAAAGTGGGCGATAAGTCGAAAACGAGGCTATAGTGAAGACGATAGGAATTATCACACTCTAGGTTTTTTCTTATATGTTCTTTATACAGGTATGTAATAAAACTTTATACGTTTGTAATGTAATATACCATATATATCTTGTCATAAACCAAGGTTCGAATCAGCATTGTCCGAGCACGATCCCACCGTGGCATTACCTTATTGGGATACCGTTCTAGACAGCTATTTGCCCGATTATCGAGACTCGGTTTTGTGGACTCCGGAGTTACTCGGTAATCCCTCCGGAGATGTGAATACGGGCCCATTCGCTGGGCTGGAGAACATGCATGGGTATTGTACTAAAGAAATAGGTATGAATTGCACCATTTGAAAAGGTAGATATACATGTATTACAATTATGTTAACATGTGTATATATTTAACTTGATATATTTACCATGTATACAATCAGAGCCATATTATTTTGCTACTTTCAATGCTTGTTTATTTCCAAACATGCAAGCAATATATACTATTTTACATAATATTCCAATAGCATTATTCACGATATTTATAGAATAGTTGGGTATGCATACATGTATAACAATATGCAGGAATATATGTTACATATGGTTTTCCTCTTTATGGCTTAAATTATTTTAATTAAAACCACCCTATTGGAATTTCTATAAATCTTCATTCCTAAGGATTCAAATCCTATTTTTTTTATGTATTTTATTATCAGGGCCGATCATCCGTCGAAATCTCATCCAAAAGAAAACAGGGCTAAAAGATTTTCTCACAAACAATATCATAGAAGATACAGTTTTGAGCCGAAGGACTTTTCGTGAATTCATGCAACCCGGTATCGCTAATTGGAGCGCAGACGCAGGCAGCGAATTCGAACTTATTCATGGTAAGAACCGGGCTAGAAGGGCACCACACGACATACTTTTTAAAAAGTGTTTATTTGAGCATCGAGTCACTTGATACATTGAACTATACAATGAATTCTACAAAAAAAAATGATCAAATTTAGACAAAAAATGTTTACAAAAATGTGTTTCTATTTTTGTAGCTGGCCTTATTGCGCTTATCTATCTAGCCAGAATCCGGAGAGGAACACATTTTGTAAAAAAAAAATCGTACAACTTATATTAGTACCTTGGTTTCAAATACATTTCGATTAAGTACCGCTAGCCAAATAATCTTTGATTTAAATTAAAATGAACACTTTGAATGGATTCGTAAAAAATACACAATTATTGAAAAAACTGTTCCTTAATTTCCTTTTAACTAAATGCCCACTTTTGAAAGTTTGTAGCTATATCCATTTTGAAAAGGAATACCTTTTTAGGAACACCTCGTGGGGTGCTCTTCGGGCTACATTGCAAACTATAGAGAACTTTTCCCCGACCTTTTCTAATTTTCATTAGCATATAAATTCGGATTTTCTGGCCATATCCATGCTTGAATTCATCATATAAGTTTATATTTGGCGAAAATCTTAATGCTAAAGCAAGCATCTTAACCATACTAGCTTTAGAATTTGGCCACAGTGAAAACTTTTTTCAAAACAAAAATATCCTTAAAAATTATGCAAAGCCGCTCATTAACGCTTGAAAGCTTGTCCCATATAGGTCCCATAAAAGACATACATGTATAACAAACACAAAAAACTTTTCAAGCCCGAAAAATCCCTGAAGCTTCAAATGTTACAATATGCCTTTATTCATTGATAGGCGCCATCCACCAAACTGTTGGTGGTAACCTTGGTAACGTTCCCTGCGCACCGGGTGATCCCATTTTCTTCAACTGGCACGCCTCCGTCGATCTAGCCTTCGAGGAATTCAGGACTGAATCACAAAGGACCAATCGGGAAACGGACTATTATTACGAAGATCAAATGGATCCGGGATACAAGCTAGATGCGCCGATGTATCCATTCCAAAGCATTGGGTTAGTTGAATTTTGAAATAGTTTTAAAACCCCTATATAATAT
>LQRL01139739.1:25737-45797 GCA_001703475.1 Hydroides elegans
AGGGCACTTTGGGACAAGAAAGCTTGATAATATACTAAAAGTGTTTCATATAAAGTAAATACCTCGATAGCAAAACAATTAAGTAATATATTAAAGTATACGAAGACACTTTCGGATAGAACACACTTTATGCTACTATTTTCAGATGATCAGGATTCCATAAAAATAGCTCGAATCTATTGTTCTGTTTTCTTTGCAATTGGAAGTGGTAGAATGTGGTGGTGAATATCTAAAGTTCAGGTTACTCACGGTTTTCGGTGTTGATCTGAGAGCGGAGTGTTTCGAGCAGTTTCCCGAGGTTGTTTTTACCTGTCCAGGCAGATCGCATGGTAAACGAGCGGTTATCCAGATGTAAACCACAACTCCAAAATCGATCGGATGAGTTGCACTCTATGATCGATTTGTTACCCGTTGCGACTAGGAACTTGCGAAGGGAGGGAATTTGAAATTTGGCAACAAGGCCAGCTTTCATGACATTGAGGTCATCTTCTTCGGCGAGCTTCAATTTTCCGGGGTGGGCTCTTTTGAATTCACCAACGACTTGTTTTACTTCACGCGCTGTATCCATGACCTGCAGCTTTCTTGCGAGCATCGTTTCGTTGCATAGCTCAGCCCGGCGGATCTGGTAGTAATGCTCTACACTTTTGTGTTTTGCACCATTAACCACGATATCGCAATTGTAGAAATTTGAGAGCGGGCTAAGATATCCAAAAAAACCTATAGCGTCCTCAGATTCACGTTGGTGAATTTTGTGGAGAGGAATACCGCTGTCTTTGATGCTCTCTATTCCATATGGACATCCCTTGTAGATGATCTTGGTGCTCGATACCCTACAGGCAGGGTCGGTTTGCTTTCCTATGCGATGGGCTTTGTGCAGCACCATACTAACTCTCTGTGATTCCTCGGAGAGGTGGGGTCGAACAGAGAAAGGCGAATTCCGGAGACCTGAACTTCGACTGAGTGTCAGTTCCTTTGCCCTGTGCGAGGTGAAGCGTACTAGAATCGGTCTAGACCTTCTTTTTCCTTGATGAGGACCCATGCGGTGGGCTTTATCAATCTCTCTCCACGCACCTGGTAGATCCATATGCACTCTAACTATTTCATCGATTATTTGGACACAGTTCTCATTCCTTGATTCAGGAATACCCGAAAACAATAAATTGTGTCTTTGTGAATAGTCCTTCAAGCGAATAAATTCCTGCTTTAAATCGTTTCTTTGATCAATCAAAGCACTTTGTAGATAGGAAAGTTCATTTTCCTTTTCGATTAGCTTTGGCAGAGTGTTTTTTTTGTTTATCCGCTTTTTGAGATCATTAATCTCTACCCAAACACTTTCAACATTCGTTTCCATTTCACAGAATTTGTTATCCATTGCATCTAAACGAGAAACGGTATTGTTAAGAATAGATTCTATGTCGCTCAATTTGTCGAGCTTGCTACTTATTGTTTTCTGTGATTTTGCTAGAGAATCGATCATGTTTAGTTTTTCGTCCTGCTTTTCTAATCTATCCAAAATTTGTTCCAATGTACTTTTCATTGATTCATTTTCCATTTTCTTAGGAGATAGCTCAGAGTATAACCGCTTCCTGGCACGATCAAACGATTTCGATCGACCAGGGGTGACTTTTTGAATGCTTATTGTTGATTCAGACATGTTCTTTCAAGTAATTTCATATATTTTGACACCAGTTTATGTTATTTTTTCAATTTTGTTGCTATTTAAAACACTATTCCTTTGAAATTAATATAGTTATAGTTTTTTATCACATTTGCTCTGTTGGTCTTTGTTCTGAACTTAATGCTAATTGTCAAAAAGTTTGTTTATTTTCCATTTATTATAGTGCACAATTCATTTTTGATCTTCGTAAAAAATAGCGTCTAGTGTTCCATAAACCGATCGTCACTTCTCACAAAATTTGTGACCGTAGTGTGCAATAAATCGAGTACTACTTCTACCAGTCATAACTGATTGATGCTATTCAACAGGGCTATTGACAGTGCCATGGTTAATGAGCTTTGTTAAGCATAACGCCCTTCTTGTTAATCGAAGCGTCTGTTTACATATTCTATAATCTCTTATGTTGAATGAACACACATATTTTTCATTTATTTATCCTTTTTCACTTTGTTTTTTTTGTAAAATTTTGTAAGATTTTGTATGATTTTCCAAAAAAATATATCCAAATAATAAGTAGCAGCAAAATGTGATTCTTTTGATATATTTTTTGCTAAAATCCGTCCATGAAAACTATATGAATATTTAAAATTTCGTCAGAATTTAAATATGTGCTGCTACTCCTATTAACCAATGTTCTATTAAAAGAACCATTTAGCTTTTTTATAACAACTATTATTTCTAAAAGCATGTCAACTAAACAAACTGTGTACTTGCTTTAAATGTAAAACAATTATACTATCCAGATTATTTCTTAATGCAAAAGTTATAAGATATGAAAACTATTCGAATAATTGGTAGTCATTTTAGATAATGTATTTTATGGAGCGATAAAAATCCAAACAATACCGACTAATTAACATTCAATTAAATTTTTCTTTTAATTACAATGCATGTCATTAACGAAATTGTAGACTAGTGCAATAGAGCATTGTCGAAATCTGTTACATGCAAACATCTGCAATCCAAATGTTAAAGATGTAAAAGAACAACTAATAAGTCCACTTATGGTGTAAAATTGAAACTTAATTGTATAGCTTGATACGAAAATTGCATACAATTTATACGTACTATTTTATATCAAATTAAACAGTATTTGTAAGAATTCAATTTATAATTGTTCTGGGAATGACTTGATTTCGTGTTTCTGTCTTACAAGGGTATATTATTCTAATTTCCTGATGTTCCGTGCATGAGTTTACCTATAGATTTTTATCTTTTACCTTTTCACAAGAAACTATTATTATATGTGTAATACGGGGATGGTTTTATGTAATAGAATTTTAGATGTTTGGATTTTTTATCTACTTGTGTCTCTTCATTTTCGATGTCAAACTTGGGGATTTTATAACTTAACAAAACGGCCACACATCAATTGGTTTCATTGTTTTATATATTCATTATGAAATTATTTAACATAAATTAACATAAAACATATTCATGCCAAATAATCCCGAGGATAAATGAAAAATGCACATTATCTGGCTTTTATTGCTTTTAGCAATGTGAGCACAACCTGTAAATTTGTTTCTATAAAAATATCGATTAAAAGCAGATGTTTGTGAATGAATGAGTCAATCACAGACGTATTTGACAAAACAAATATATAAGGACGGATTTCCCCAAAATATGCTCTCCAACCCACTCGGCAAGACGTCCACGGACGTTGAGGGAACGACCTAATTTGGGCCCATATGTAAGGTTTCCGGACGTCCTGTTTCGTCGCGGACGTAGAAAAGACATTACATCAACGTCGCGTCCAAATCGGACGCACGAATGACGTTCTACGGACACCGAAACGTAAAAAGACGTCCGGAAAACTTACATATTGACCCAATATTTACTAATTAAGTAGAATAGGCTATTTCGTTTATTATTACTCGTTTAGTATAGTCGTGGGTTTCAATGGCTCCGTAATGGAGAGTCTAACTATACATATACTTGCACACATATACGAAATGAAACGAGCGAGCGTTATGAAAGGCTTACAAGGATTTTGGTATAAAAAATAATTACATCTAGGTACTCGATTCATTGAAATATGATATATTTGTTTAAATTTCGTAGTTCATTTCGTAGTTCATATTCAATGCTAAAATTGTTTCGCATCACCCAATTTATCGTTTATCAACATTTGTCTGAAACCATAAGAACATTGAGCATTTTATATAAGATAAATGTGCCAGAAGTAAAATATTAAGCGGCTGAAAATTAAAACCTTGTTTTATATTCATATATTTGGTAAGATCACTTCTCACACATTAGAAACAAGTATGGGAATTTTACATTTGAATCCAACATCAAAGATATGCATTAAATATTGAATTGGCACAAAAACTAAATACGATTCCAATAATCATCTCCAAAATCCTTAATTTTGATAGGTAGGTAAGAATGAAACCATGTTTGTTTGGATTTATGGGTTAATATACACAAGCATTCTTTGTTTCAAATGACGCTAAATCAAAGAGATACGCAGCATGATGTCCTGTTTAATTTACATCAAGGATGGGTCCTAAAATAATCAATTTTCTATATGAAAGGCATAGGTTCCCTTTATTTCTCTATTATTGCATAGTGATATACTAAGATTTTGAAATGCTAACAAAAAATGTTTTCCGTTTTTGCAAATTTCATATTTTGGTTCCGAATATAGCCAATTATGCACGAGGTCCTTTTGTGATACCAATAACAGGCATATTTCAATTGAGTTCCGACGAATAGGTCGGGAAGGCATTTGCGACATTTTCTGAAATCGCTGCAAAATTCACACACGCTTGTGGAATATTTCTTCGGAACAGTGAAATTCAGAGAAAATATAGAAAACTCTGCGAACGCAATATGTCCGTTCCTAAATTCAGTTATTTCATTAAATCGAGATTTTGTATCTTCAATATTTTTCACACCATTCATCCTACCTTGCATTGTTTGCGAAAATTAGTCGCCACTTGTGACGAAAATCGTGCTCCAATGATGCATCAAACAAAAAATAAATTCCTCAAAATAATTTAAGACATCGGAAGGAGCGACAGTATAAGTAATTGAAATAGTCCTATTAAAACAGTGAAAATGGCAAGTCGCGAGTAGAATCGCTCATTTTATGTGATCGGGGCCTCTATTTCACCAGGAAGAAATATTCAACGGATAATTCGCCACATTACAACATATCAATCACTGTTTATTTTCTTCAAAGTTTTAATACATTAAAAGCTATATTAGATATGATGATTTTAGCAACCGGAAGTGTCTATTGTTGACATATGTATATATATAGAAAAACAATCGCCTATTAACTGAGGAAAAAGTAGCCCCCACTATCGAGACACCGTTTTTTTCGCATAATCTGTCGGCAATTCACCCACAACCCTTATTCAAACAAAACATGATGCATCTTTATAGCATATTTTTTGTCAATTAATAAAGAGTCAAATTTCCAACCCTATCTAAGTATATGAGTAATTAGCAGACGTATCGATAGCTGATAGGTTCTAAGTAGGATTGCGATTTTAGCCGATGCCTCAAAAAACCTCATTATAGAGGGTGGTATTTCACAAATCAAGGCGATATTATAATGGAGCATGACAAATTATTCTACCCGGCGGAAATATGGTTGGAATTGATTTGTCTATGCATTGTATTGTATCAGTTGCATTATCAAGTGTTTTGAAAGTGAAAATACATCTTATATTCCTACGCACATGGTTATAGGTCGCGCGGAAATGTGTTGAACCAGACAGTAATTAATCGATTGACAATCAATTGCAGTCATTAACCATAACATGGTGCGACTTCGACAGAACGTTTCCATATGCAAGTATATCAATTGGGGATAAATGTGACTTATGTAAGTTTGACGTTTATTGCTATAGTTAACGTTGGTTGCAATTTCGTTTACGATAAACGTCTAATAATATCAAACACAACCGTCCATTGATATGAAAAGTGACTTTCATATGGTCCACTAGCTGTAACATAATCCCGACGTTGTTTCATTTTGACAATGTTTCTATGACATTCAATGTCATAAGGGTAAGATCGTTATGGGATAATTGACATCTTTACATATGTATATGCCACTACACTTTTATACTAAATATATGAGGCAAAAAAACTTAACTTATCATAGCCAGCTATCGTGCCTTCATTTCTGATTATTAAAGGAACAAAATTAATGTTTTGCTAAAATTGACTAATCAATTCCAACACTTTCCCCCTGTAGATAAGGTGAAGGTAGCAATTTGCCTTAAAGATGGTTTCAAATGAACGCTGAATTGCAGATTGATTAAAAACGGGTGAACCCAAACTCATATTAAAAAAAATAGAATATTTAATTAATATAATTTAACTTGATGAAAACACATATAAAACATTTGGTTGTATAATAGCCGATAATTGCATAGAAATTGCTTGTTTTGTTTAAATGCATGTAAAAAAAGAGTGAAATATACCTGTTTTTTTTCTATTTCAAACACCAAAATGCAATTTCGAAACAAACATTTAATATCATGGAAACAGTTTTCGCATTGTATTTCAGAGTTTTTCGCACCCAAAAATACGTATTATAATATAATAAGATACATAAAAAATAATATAATTATATGAATCAATAGTTTCATGCAAGCTTTCCGATTCAGAACAGATTCCACCTTATTAAAAACTTCGTTTTTGTGACAAATACTATTTTAATGAACTATTTACTAGATATGCCTATTTACGTATATGAGTGCACACACTTATCTGATTCTAAAAAATGATATACCTTGAAAAATCAACCATGCTCAGATAATGGGAAATGTTAACAATATGCTAAAAATAAGTTTTTTTTTTAAAGAGAATATGACACAATTAACCGCATTTCAAAAACCGCATCTTTCAATAACAGTTTTAATGTAAACTTGCCAAGTAGGTCCAGCTTAGCTTATAACATCCTTTATAATTTAAGAGAATATAAAATATCCTGATCATCGAGCTTTTCATATTCATACTGTGCGGAGTGTTCAATTTTTGAAATGACTGCAATGGGTTGCTCTTTCTGAAATATGCTTTGTAGGAAGTGCAACAAAGCCAAAACCCACTTTGCCCAACCCTTCTGACACAATACTAAAAGCAACGTTAATTAACGTCAATTATTTGTCGAAGCATAAAAGAAAAACGAAACATATTATTCATGTTTATAATATCGCACCTTTAGGTGCGTTTTTAGAAGAAGATGCTCGCGTTGGACGTCACGATCGGGTCTTATATATTTCATTAAAATTCATTGGCGCCAATCCCCTATTCAGCACATTGACATCATCTATATACACCCGGTTATATTTCTGGATAAGTCACCAGCTTTCGTTTATGTAACTGGGATATCTTGCTTGAATGAGTTAGAACTAACCATATTCAGCACAAAGTTTATATTCATTTTCTTTGGCACTATAAGCGCTTGTAGATGTAGAATGACGTTGCATTTATATCTGGCATAAGAGTGCTGACTGTCCTTTGATTAGTCTGGGGTGTATACATATAAATATCACCAAGTTACTATTTATTAATGTTATAGGCTGAAGTTTATTGATATTTATTAGTCATTAAATAAAACCAATAAAAGTTTAAATATAGTAATACATCTATAAAGATATGAAATATCGTTGAAAACACGGAAATGTAAGTTGTGCGTTTAAGTAATGAATGTGTGTGATGTCTTTTTAAAAGACGCACATAAATGACATTAATTTTGCACTGACATGAAATATGAACGGTAATAATATAAATGAAGAAACAATTTATTCAAACCTGAAATGAATCTATGTTGGCACAATTTCGACACGAGAAATATATTTTTGGTTCCATTTATGTTGCATTAGAAGTTCAACAACGGAAAACGTTTTACTTAATATCGGAATAAATGTATTTCTAAAGAGCTATTGACTGGTAGTCAGGATATTTCGATAGAATACTAAAAACTAAACTAGTGAAATTAAATAAAATGTAAAAAGGTAAATTAAAAATGGGTTTCGAAAATAATTGATCAATATTGTTTGCATTCGTTATGATAATCGATATTCTGAAACCATCACACAGAGAACACGCGCACCGAGAAAAACAAAGGTATATGTTTGAGTATATGAAAGATATCAACGAGTAAAATATATGTTTTATTAAATATATGTGCTTGAAGAAATCCAAATTGAAGTAATGCGCTTATCGAAATAAAAATTATTTATGAATAACTGTTTATATAGAGATATAAAACAATAAAGAGATAAAAAATAACCACACCATACTCAACAAAAGTGTTTAAAATCAGTTACATTTCAAATACAAAAATCAAAGTTCCAGCGGATAGAAAAAAACTAATATGTAACTAAGTTTTAGTACAGCATACATGTAGATGAATTTGGTTGACCAGAGAAACAAATGTTTGAAAATAGAAATCATCATGTATCTGAATTATTACAACGGTTTGGGACGCAATTAAACTATATCGCCGTGGTCGATTGGAGTGTGAACAAAAACAAGGTGATAGGAAATATGTATACGGACTATTTTCACCACTCAACTACTACATGGATATACCTTATACTAATCATGTTTGTGAAAACATTTGACGGACAGCCACTTGCTCCAGCTATACCAGGGGCTTCGAATACTCCAGCCGCTTTAGCGCTGAAGGAAGAAATCATAGAAATATGTTCGCCATGTTTTAGCTGTATGGAATCAACTACAGGTAACGTATTTAATGTATTTTATCTGTGAAATACCCGACTAGTTTATGTTTAGGGGCTCAAGTATGGATTAAGAGGGGGCCGCACCCGGCGCGCGCCCCCTGTTCGCCCTTATATGTACTACAAAACAATTGGCGCCCCATGGTTCGGTCTGATATTTTATACTGCCAGCGCCCCCAGGTTAAATATTTTCTGGAGCCGCGCCTGGGGTGTGCTACGTAGTATTTTTGGTGAGATGTGAATAAGAATGTGATATTTTTCAATAAGGTACATTGATGTTCAAAGGTTCCATGATGGCATTATGTAAATGTCCTAAATGTTGTTGTGGAAAGGTTATGTACACTATTTTTATTAACATGGTCCATATAGATAAAAATAGATAAAAAAAAAACGATTCGGTGGTTTTAAAAAAACTTAAACCACGTAAATAAACCAGTAAAGCTATCATTATGAATATCAAAAACTATATTTAACATATAATTATAGCTTTTTGAAGCTATATTTGCATTACGCTGCATTATTTTGCGATGTAATAATGAAAGGGTTCTAGGAAATCAACTACCTACTTACAAATATACGCATGGCTATTGGGTCGGGAAAAAAAATAAAAATAAAAGTTTTATGGTTATACATGTACATACATATCAAAATGTTCAAACTGGTCCTCAGAGGTCCTCATTTCTATATAAATATTAGACTTTAATGCATAAGTGTGTTTAAATGAAGTCGCCGAATTAATTTCTTAATCTATTCCAAAAAAAAATTGAGATAGCAAAGGGAATTATAATTCAAAAAATCTCGATAGTGAAATATCGGATTTTTTTTTAAGATAGCATATTTTTAAATACCGGATATAATGTATATAAGGGTATTTCAGCTGTGTTTTAAATTAACATTACGAATACATTAATTTGAATTCCAACCTGTTTTATTGAATTTCACAACCATATCAATCAATTAGATTTGTTATATAGAAGTCTAACATCCCTATGTTTTATATACCTATTGACCTGACATTCATGCATCCTAGTGGGCCAGGGTCTTCCGTACTACTTTGCTTCCGGACGTTTCGTCGCAAGGACCTTATCATCGAACCAATATAAACAAAACATCAAAATATGTGTTTTCGGCGTCCGCGACGAAAATCGACTCTTTGAGAATTTTCAGATAGGATCAGGTTTCTACGTCATTTTCATATTGCTCATGCAGCGTCTTGCCGAGTGGGAACCTTATGAAAACAATAACAAATGTCAAATATCTACTTTATTAATATATCGATTAAATATGTATTTATTTCTTCATTTATATAAATGGAAGGTAGTACACTTTCTTGACGACTAAACCAGATGTCTGATGATTAAATTCCATGAGCTTCTACTGTTGAGTCTAGTTGTGTCTTGGCCTAGCCACACAGGACACGGCACGGAGCGGCAGTTATTCTTTTACTTATACATGTATGATGTTCAAAATATGACCAAATCGACCGATAATTGCCCCTTTGCCGTATAGCCCTTTCATCTTGACTAAAATTATTTTTCCCCTCCTGGTCCGACAGGGGGCATCGTTATCAAGCAACTAAGGTTGACCCAAACATGCATATTCTACTAATAATTTAACATGATTGTGATTGCTTCTATAGAAACAAACAATTAAAAAAACGAAGAGTAGGTTTGTAAAACGCCTTGTTGGAAATTGATATTGTAGAACTGATGTTTACTTTTTGGTAGATTAAAATCGGTCTATATAACGTTAAAGTATGTTTGAAAATATCTGTTTTAGATAAAAAAAAACGTATGTCTCTTAAAGGAATCTCCCAGTGTGGCGCGACTCGGATTTCGTAGTGATTGAACTTTAATTGATTATACGTATCGATAAACATATAATTTACGTAGAACCAACCAGAAGTAGGTTGCTAATGGTTAGATTTCATGCGCATCCCATTCGGCAAGACGTCCACAGTCGTTGAGCGGACGTTCTACTTTGGGTCAGTATGAAAGTTTTTCGGTCGTCCTTTTTTCGTCGCGAACGTAGAAAAGACGTTTCATTGACGTAGTGTCCGAACCTTACGAACTTATTACGTTCTACGGACGCTGGGTCGTAAAGGACGTCCGGAAACTTTCATATGGGACGTACTATGAAAGACCCTTGCCGAGTGGGATATTACATTATCAATCTTCATTGTTTTTTTTTCTCGAGAAATTGAAAAAATAGGGGCATTCTGACATAGACTTCGAATCAGTTAATGTACATTTATAAGGGCCAAATATGATAAATGCGGGGTAAGATGATGTTGACATTGAACATGGTTATATGGGTAAACTGTATGCAGTTCCATCGAATGCAGAAAGGTTATTATGTCACGATGTCACAAAAGGACCCAAATTCTCCGCTATAACCTTACACTTACATTTCCCCACCCTTTTACATTTGTTTTAAGGGAAAGTTAAAGCGGTAGTGGAGAGGAGAATATGGGTCCAGATACAGGCTCTTTTCCTTAAGTACAACAAAAAACCCTTAGCAACTGTTTCAAAATGCCACCTTTTCCTTTATGCAGGCTTTTAGTTCTTTGAATAGCCGTTTTATGATTTAAGTGTTATTTTGTCAATTCTTTGCTGCTTAAAATCAAAAGTTACCATTTTCCGTCGTCTAGGCGACTTTGTCATTTAGTTTGGCATGGACGCCTCTGGTCATTAGAATATATAATATAAGGCCTCGAACACTTTTATATAGAACAATTCAGTCACGCTCGTTTCTAACCCAACATGGAAAACGCTAAACGTTGACCACTAAAACGCTTTGCGTTGACTGACCGCTTAAACGCTTAACGTTAAACTCTAATCATTAGCCACCCACATGTGTGGGGTGTACCAACATGATTATATGTGTTGATCATAGCCACTAGAATCCCCTGGCTACCGGGGAACTAACTAAACGCAAGTTTTTAAATGGCTTAACTTCATAAAAAGCATCATTCATGGAAAACAAAAACAACTTATACATATACCCGCACTTACCACTTGATAATAATGTAAGCGTTAAACGCTAAACGTTAAATGCTAAACGGTAGAAAGATGGTAGTGTTATAACTGCGCGCGACTGTACATGTACTACTCGTTCTTTTTCACCGAGTAAGTTGAAATCGTTAACACTGACGTAGTTTTCTCCAATTAATGAGTATCTCGTTTTTGTTCTGATCGAAACATACGCACAAATAAAAAACCCTCAATTTCGAATATTTTTGTGACAAATTCGTTCTACTTCAGTTACCCGAAAATATGTTCAAATTATATGCTCAAATTAAATAAAAAGTTCCGTGCTAAACGTTTAATAAAAGTTTGAAAACTCTAGCTCTTGCATCTCGTTAATATATATAGAATCTACATTTCCTCGAAATATACCTTTCATTCGAATTTGATTTATACATTTTTCATTCAAAACCTTGCATTTTTATGTTTGGAAACTTTTAAAATTAAAAGCTATATCGCTTAGCATTAATTAATTTGTCACTCATTACAATGGTGTATTTTAACGCGAAATGTGTGTGCTACAGACAAAATTTGTGTGTGCTATAAACAAAACAACGTTGGATTTGCATCGACAAGGGTCGTCCATTGTAAGTCGCATTTGGACGTGACGTCGGGAGGACGACCTTCTTTCGACCCATATGAAAGTTTTCCGGACGTCCTTTTACATCTCGGCGTCCATATAGCGTAATTTGTACATCCGAATCGAACGCGACGTCTTTTCCACGTCCGCGGCGAAAAAGGACGTCCGGAAAACTTTCATACGGGTCCATGGTAGGGCATCCGCTCAACGTCCGTGGGCGTCTTGCCGAGTGGAATACTTTTAGGCCAGCCTACGAGTTGTTGAAAAGTTCAAATTTGAAGCATTTGTTTTATAAAAGACAGTTTAGATAGGTCAATAACCTTCCAATTTAGTTTTAAAAAAACATACGATTTTTCGATGAGTTGATTTTTGAATTGTTATACCATGGCCAAAAATCAGAGCAAAATGTAAAACACAGGACATGTTTTTCCCAATGCATAATTGATGTATTCGATTTCGTACAATCAGTTTATTGAACTTTGGCTAATTGTTTTGTTTTGCATCCCATTTGAAATGTGTAACCATGGATTATTTCCCTGAATATAAGCTCAAATACCTATTCATACGTTGATGACGCCATTTAGACCAAAGGAAGGACTCGTTTGGTATCGAATAAATTCTCAATCTTTTCATGGCATGATTAAATTGAATTGATGTACATGTATAACGTAATACTATTATCATGAATAAAGGGTAACCAAATTGCATGTTAAATAGCTTGATAACAATACAACTTTTAATCATATGTATTCGGGAAAACAATTTCTAGGAGAGGTTGATAACCTTTTTGAATTTACAGGAAAGCCAAAAATAGCTGTTAATATGCAGCCTCTGCCTTTAATTGGACTGTACAATGAGACAGGCGTCCATAAAACGGAAATTATCCCATTTTATCCTGATCTTATTGCGAAAGAAATCGTATAATAGTGTCCTAAAATCCGAACTACTAATTCGGGTATTTTTTATGCTTTTCGCATTTTCTATTTTGATGAATTTTGCTGCATATTCTCTTAAATTCCTTATTTCCGCTTGTTTTCTCAAACATCAAACAAAACCTAATCTTTTCAAAGTATAAGGGCGACATTACATCTTATCAGATCTAAAGCAAAGGTTTACCTTACATATCCTTCTAGATTAGACAGGTACTTAATCGCAAAAATATCTCTATATTGCAAAATCATCGTTATGTGAACATATTGCATTGGGAAATATTAGAAAATATTGTAGAAAACAAATAATTCTAAGACGACTCAGCATGACTCTGTGTTATTTACTTAGCAACAATGAGTAATGTTATATTCTTGCTATGAGGTTTCTATTGCATCAAATCATATTTAATTTTGTTTATTGGACGATAACATCAAGCATTAGAAATAACAACTATGGTGAATTTCATATGCCATGGGCCTATTTCGAATATAACACTAGAAAATATGGTGAAAGATCTAAATGTCCTATTAAGCGCCATCGCTCCAAATGGCCCCTTTCCATAAACATATATAGTATATTGCAATTCATATAGACTCTTATGCTAAACGCCCGCCTCGAATTGGAGCCTATGGGCATTTAATAAATGAAGCCTTTGTGCAAAAGAGACGCTATGTACAAATCAGACGAATCTTAAGCTTAATATTTCTCAAATAAATTATGATACCGCAATGATTTCGACCAAAAATATAAAATAGTTGCATATTTATATATTTTTAAAACATAAATATCGTATTTCGAACAATTCGATACAAAATCTGATTTTTAAAATTATACTTTTTTGTACATAGGTAAAAATACACATGGTTTCCCTTGTACATGGTCAGGATGCATCGCTTAAAGAAATGGCTATGATGCAATATTTCTGTGTATTGCACCGGGACTATTTTCCTATTGTACTTCCGAAATCAAATGTTCATAATTTACAATTCAATCACGATTTAATGTTTAAACGATTGATTTCAAACGGGTTAGTTTCTTATCAAAGACGATTTATAAGCATTACATTTCATAATCTAACGTGATTCTTGATATAATAAAAACTATAAGATTATCGCGGACTATGACATTAAAAAACAGTTTCCATGTAATAAAGGGAATACAATATTCAGATACAATATTGTAAGGGGCAAATTGTACTCAGGGGTCAAATTGGATGCACTCAGCCTTCGGCTTCGATTCATATAATTTGACCTCTTCATGCAATAAACACCTAACAATATTTAACTTTCGTAAGGTACAACCCAATTCTATAGGGTGGTAATGATGTTCATATTGAATATGGTTAAGATCCGTTGATCTTAAAAATGTATATAGATCTAGTATAGTACTCGCTATCAATCGTTGTTGTATAAAAACAAACATGTATATAAATGACCAGTCTGCGGATATTGAACTTTTATTCTAAAAATAATAATAATAAACGAGGAAACGAAAGTACATTTTACATATTTGTGAACCACTAGAGCGTTTAATAACTTTGGCCTAATTAACGTTGTCTTAACTGATGACACATTTATAAAGAGGATTTATTGCATTTTTAGCGAGAACAAAAAAAATAGGTTAAATAGGTTACATAGCCTATCAGTTTTTAGTCGACCTTCTGCATATTAATAAATGCATTTTTTCTTTCAAACTCAGCATGATAACATATGATAGTAGCATGTTTCAAGCCATATAAACCATGTTCTTGACGAAGTGGCTTGTCAAACGGGAAGCGACAAAAAGCGACAGCAATTCTTGTTGTTTATATGTATTTATGGAAAATGCAAAAAAAGGGGTACATATGTAGTAGAATTCTATGAATAAATGGCAGCATCCTTTCCTTTTAAAACCAAACAACAGCTATCGTTTATCGTTTAACCGTTTAGCCGTTTAGATGTTTAGCCGTTTAGCTTTATGGGAATTTTGTTAAGCCGTTGGAAAAGTTTCATTTTCGCGTTTGGGTTGCATCGTTTAGCCGTTTGAGTTGTCAGATTAGGAGCTGTTTTGACTGTAGTTTAGCACATATTTAAACCTAAAAGGATTTTTCTTGACGTCCAAAAAAGTTTATATGAGTTGTCTTGTTAGAATTTTGCGAAAAAAAGATAACGCAATGGCGTAAACTCTAAAGGCGCGTTCACGCCAAATAAAAGGTTGAAAATAATGCCAAAAAGACCGTTTTTTTGCGTGAACCGAATGATTAATTGCAATGTTTTTATACAAAAGTGACTTTCGAGCTGTTGGGGTTCAAGCTTAAATGTTCGGCTTAAGGCTGCGGTTACATAAATCGAAAGAGATTTCGAAGATGGAGATCTTCATTGCCAAATATAAGTTTTTCTTTGCTTGGGAAATCGCTACGAGCGATTATTCTGTCGCTCTTTGAGACTTCATTTACAAATACAAAAAGTGAACATCTCCACCTCATAAATCTGAGCTTGCGATTTATGTAACCGCAGCCTAAAGAGTTTATGTTGCAACGGAATTATATACAAACTCATAATTGTGATGATTTATCACAACTCCAATATAGTCAATCGAAATGTATGCGAAGTTATAGCTGTTGAATCGTGCCAAAATAGTTGCAATGAACAGTCATTGATCATTTGACGCTAAATGTTGTACTTTAACTTCTTTATTTCATTCATTGTTTTATTCTGAAATATAAATCATATTCAAGTAGCATTTGCGAGGTGGTTAAACGATCGTTTCTTATTATCTCAAAACATGACTGATATACATGTATGTGAAGCCAAGTAATTAAACACATGTACGAAAAACAATATTTCAACTCATGCGTTCATACAGTTAGTGAGCTTTCAAATATTACCTTTTTCTTTTTTATGCATTATTTTAAGAAACATTGAACCCTAGATATTGCCAAATCTATAAAACATATGTAGAGCGCAGCAATCTATTTTCCATTTCTAATTAAATTCATCTTTTAACTGTGCTAACCTTTTAACTATAAAAAGAGGGATTGAACTTAATAAGAAGTCATTTTACGACAGCTAAATTATAGAATGATGTTTATTTTAATTTAGTTTACAGTCCCTTTGCATTCATGATCCATTGTTTTTGATAATGAACATAAAACTAAGTCGGCTAAAGTACTCAGTCTACTACATTAATTTAGATAGTGTTTAGTACAATAATTTAATTGATGAACTGACCTCGTATGTCCTTCTTTACTTATATCTTATCATATAGGAAGGTTTACAGGTTAAAATGATAGAATAGGGCGTGCATCAATACATTTCGTAGACCTTAAATATAAATATCATATCAGTGATACTAATAACGAGAAAGTGATTCCTTATACAATTTGGGTAAAATCTAATTAGTTCTATTTAGACTTGACATTGGTTGTTCGAAAATATTGGTGAACATATTTACGTATTCCTTTTGATTTAAATATTCCAGAAATTTATAGTTAGATTTATGAGTGGTCCTCTGCGGCGCAATGGATAAAAGTGAGAACTTTTGTACAAGCCTACAAGGTGTTTGGCAGGCCAAACAAGCGGGTTCGGGATTGAATACACCCGCAAGCACATGTTCTAAATTGTTCTAAATAACAAGCAAAAATTTACATAGCAACGAGTAAAGGCGCATCGTATTAAGCCGTTCTTATGTTTTGTTGTTAAGATAAGGATAATGAGGAAAAATTCCTATAGCAACAAGCATGAGAGATCATATATATCATATGTTATTTAAAGAGAATAAAAATCAAGATTACAAATATGCCACGATGGTCTAGATAAATAATGATTCGATTTCATTTCAATTAATGAAAATATAGCAGATTCATTTGCTCTATAAACATAACAACACTTTAGATTAAAATAAGTTTTGATTGTATTTTCATTTACTTAAATCATCATATTTTTTGTCTCAATTGGCCTTTTTACAATAGCATTTATTCCATTTTTTAATTACACTCCAATCTAATCAAGTCAATCAAGACATGGCTTTTGTAAATGCATAACTTGTATTATTTCTCAATTTAAAGATAAAAGATATCATAAATAACATGATAAGCATGAATGCGTCTTTTTAATATCGTAATTAAATGGGTCAAACAGCATCGCTCAGACAAGCCAATAAAATTGCAATAAGAGGTGGGAATAAAAAGGCGTGATGTATCATTTAATTTGACAGCAACCTTTTTAGAGAACACCTTCAGGTTTAATTCAGGCATTGTCTAAGAATTCTATTTACAGAAGGTAACAAAAGAAAGGCCAAAGGAAATGTATATATCTGAGTAAAAAAAATATGACCTCATATTTTCTTTCAAAGGGATGAAATGATATGCTTGTATTTCTTTATAAATCCATACAAAGTGGTATAGACGTTAATTGACGCAATGTGTGCTACGCTTCTTTGCTAGTCAATGTATGAAACTTTTCATGCAAATAGATTTTCAATTGACACATCTTTTTTTTCTATCGTATTATATCATATTATATCATATCATATTTTCTATCATATTGGTGATCCATGCTTGAATGGCAAACATTTTCTTAAACATATATATCACTTAGGAACACAATTGTAGACATCCTTTCAATAAAATACATATGTTTTATATTCAATTTGATGAATATACTGTAACCTTTATGTGTTTTTTTTCTATATATAATTAGATTAATTATCAAAAAAATATAATTAAGTGCATAAATGTGACCACACGCGGAAGCAATATGAAGGAGCTTTTGTTTTGGGATGTATTTTCGAAATATCAAATAACTTGTTATTTATTTGCAAACAGCACCGAAAATGCATATAAAACCACGACTTTTTCATCCCTGACTCAATTAACCCGCTTCCAATTAACCTAAATTTCCAAATAAGCAACTTTATTTTAAAAACATAACTATTATTATCTATGCACAGGAAAAACATATAAAGTACCAAAAGTTGTTAATTCCATGACATTTCATTTTGTTCTTTTGACTTTATGGAATGTTTAATGGCTGTAATGGCATTTTAAAATGTTTTATGTTTGAATACAATGTGTACACTTCCGTTTTCTGAGCTGTGCTTGAAGAACCTTATTGTTATATATTGGAGTATAAGCATATTGCGCTTACTTGCTACAAACCATTTTAATGTTATACGCATCGTCGTTTTTAAAAGACAAGACATGTACGGTCAGTGCGTAAGTTGATGCTTTGACAGTAAACTGGACTTCTGTGCGCAACACAGGAACAAAATCATCGTTTCAGTTCAAGATGTTATTTTCAGTATCCAAGTATAATCCGGATAACATTTCAGTATCTAAGTACTCGTTTTTTTTTTGCAGGACAAGATATGCACGGCCAATGCCTGAGTTCCTGCCTAGGCAGTCTCCTCGAATGCTGTGCCCAACTCAAATACTTATATCCCCCGGAAACAGCGGGTGATTCCGGAAGACCTTGTGCCACAGAATGCAGTGAATGTGTCTCGGATCTAGAACAAACAACGATTGATATACCGAGGCCAACTATGAGTATTTGGGACAGACTGTATCCGCAGTTGTTCAGAAGAGATATGGTGATGGACGATGATGGTTAGTATTCTAGTATTCTATTCAAATACTTTGTGAATAATAAGTATTAAAAGAAAATACTGTTAGTATAATAAATATCAGCAATTGTAATCGTAGAGTAAGTACTGGACAAAAACTGTATCGATAATATATGTAAAACAGAAATGAAAAATATAATGAATAATTATAATATATAAATATAATATAATAATTGAAGAAGCGTTTTTATAATTTTCAGACGCAACTACACCAGCACCGATCGTCAAACGTTCCATAACAACAGATGGAGATGCTTGTTGTGATACGTGAGTAAAGGGTGACAAATTGGGTCCTCAAATGAATACATAGAAATGTTAAATGTTCAAAGTTCAAACATATTCCCATATTTGATTATACAAGTGCATAATTCAATAAGTAATTCATTCCGAACATGTGGAATTAGCTGTCAAATGGTCATTCCTCATCTGTTTTTGCTGGCATGCTTGCCTAGATTCTTTTTTTTTAGGATATTGCATTTATGTTCTTTTCGATATCATATATCAATGAATGTATTCAATTAATTTGACAATTTGCATGATTTATTGTTCATCAACAGGCAACGGACGTTAAAGCAATACAAAACAACCTTCATCGATACTAACGGTCGACAGTGGTACCCCGTGTGGTTTCGCAACGACCAAGAAAATGTCCCCTATAGCTTCCAGTATTATGAGCAGGTCGCTTGTCAGTAAGTGTCATCCTTTTATTCTATCTAATTTCAGTCTTAAAGGTTTTCAGTTTGCATGAATAGTCACTAGATTCCTAAAAACAATATAGACATGAAAGAGTGATGAATAAAGCGTCACCAATAAATACTTTAGTAGTTAGAAAAGGGCAGTTCTGCGCCATTTTAGTCTTGGATGTTGTAAGACAAAAACTGTAGTTGATCTAGTATCACGAGCAGGTCGCTTGTCAGTAAGTTTCATAGAATTTTACTTTTATTTTATTTAATGTCAGCCTTTTAGGTTTTCAGAGTAGATCTCCATGTCTAAACGATAGAGTCGGCCAAAATATCAACATCATAAAATGATAAATAACACTTCGCAAAAACATACTTTAAAAGTAGTTCGAAAAAGACAGTTCAGTGCCAGTTGGTCTTGCATATTGTAAAATAACTGCAGTTGATCAAGGAACAACAATTTCATTAACTTGTAATGAGCCACAATTTATGCCAGAAGACCAAATAGTGCTTAACTGTTTTTTTTTCAACCACTTGCTTTCGCTTGCTTTGCTATAAGAAAAGGATATTGAACAAGAACTTTATTGTGTTATTGAACAAGAACTTTATTTTAACAGATTAGTTACCGATACATGTACTTCCAATCTTCGCTGTTCCACTCAGCAACAGCAACGTACTTTTCTCATGACTCGAATACAACCAATTTAATCATATGTGATTAATAAGTTTTATATATAATCTATTCATATTTATATACATTTTATATATATACCTCAGGTTAGTGACCGATACTTGCACCTCCAATCTTCGCTGTTCCACTCAGCAACAGCAACGTACTTTTCTCATGACTCGAAT
>LQRL01139748.1:2878-14240 GCA_001703475.1 Hydroides elegans
TTTTCTGCACGTAGACTGCCCGTACGTGCCCCGCAGGAGAAAATGTGTATGCACATTTTTTGCTGCGGGCGCTCTACGATCATAGAATCGCAGGTAGTCCGCAGGAAGCACGCACGGGGCCCGTACGGGACACGCGCGTGTCCCGTACGTGAACGACTGGAAGGCTACGTGCTCTGCGGGGCTGCTGCGATCAGAAATTTGTTTAAAAGCTGCGGGGCCCGTACGGGCGACCGCCCGTACGGCCGGTTGTAAGACTATCTATAAGTGTCAATTGTTGTTAGCTTCCATTTTTCATGCAATTTCAATAGATATATGTATATTTGTATGGTTTCAGACATGTTATCATATGTCAAAAACAGGGCATTTCGTTTAGCACAATATTCGTAAAAAATGAATGCATTTTAATCCCATTCCATGGCTTCATTTTCATTCGTCTTCCTTTCGAAACGTGAACACAAATATATAAAACTTTAAGATTGAAAACCAAAAATAAATATATTGTAAACCCCTTTGCATTTTTATAATAATCAGTAGTCTATATATAATGTAGATATCTTAACAGAAACTCTTTTCCGTTATTCGAGTGACACCGCCTCCAATTAAAGCCGTAATAAACAGTTAAATTAGAGGATGGTTGTTCATGCTTCGACAAGTTAGACTTTTGTTACGTTTTTGTGTATTTTAGATGCTAAAACTTAAATCTATGAAAATTGTTTTGAAACTTAAGGTGTACCCGTGAAGGTTGCAACGGCATTAGAACTCTTAGAAGGGAATAATGCCTATCGGTCCATGCATTTATATCATAATTAAAGGTCCTTGACAAGCACTTTATGTCTTCTTTCCCTAACAAACCGTAACTTTCACATATAAACCTCTACATTTTAATGAAAATCATGGAGGCGAATTTAGGTAAGTTTTATGGTAAGGATATGCTCATCGGGTATTTTCTGCGATCGCTGTGAATTTTCGATAAAATCAAATCATTTTGGTTTTACTGTATTTACTAGAAATTTCGCAACAATCGCCGGGATTTCGGCAGGCGCCTGTTCTAACCATTGTGGTTTATTTACAAACTGTACTTGAACATATAATTTGTATATATTAAATTATTTGTGTTTTAGGAGTCTCAGCTTGACCCGATTGGTGACGTCTTTCGTGAGAAGCAAACAGTTTTTTGAGAAACTCACTAACACACCATGCAATTAGTAAGTTCTATTTCATTGAGTAAAAATACAGTGTAAATCGTGTTTCGTTTGTTCTACATAAGAATAAAATATTATGAATTCAAAATTCAAATGCAAATATATTATTATACCAGCATATAATGCCCATGCTAAAAAACGCTCGTTTGTTTTATTAACCATAATGTAGGATCTATATTAATTTGATTATACAAGAACCTACAAGTAAGATTTTGTTTGTTGGTTTTATAGATGATTGAAAATAAAGACCATTTGGACCATAAAATTTCTAAAGTACATATGCTTCAAGCGATATGCTTCTTAATGTTCGTTTGTTTAATTTAACAATACCGTATATATACAAAAATAGTCCATTATTGAATATTATTATAATCAATTGTCACATCGTCAACAAATACAAAGGAAACCCCTATGTACAGGTTAATCGTTGATGACAATGCGCGTTTCGTAAATAGAGTATGTTTTAAACTCTAATAATATTTTGGCAAGAGATAACGACAAAAGCTCCTGCTCACAAAGGAATCAGACATGCATTTATAAAAACTCATTAAAATAACATTATTTTTCAATAAAACATGCTTTGGACATTAAAGAACTGATGAAATCATATATGATGAAAATGAAATCGCCCTCTAGAAATGACCTCTAGATCAACTTTTAGCAAAAGCCTGTATTTAAGCCCCAAATGGCGAGGCTTCGATGAGTGGTCAATTATATCTTAAATTATCTTTCAATTTAAACTATTGGACAGTTCCGAGGCGCAGCCGAGGCACTTGTACAATATTGTAATTAATGGGGTTGACCGAGGACTTTAGCCGACTTAGTTTACTGTACATTATTAAAAATAATGAATCATGAATATGAAAGGGCTGTAAACTAAGTCCAAATTTTCCTGTCGAACTTGCAGCATGCGGTTCGGTGTTATATAATTAGACTAAGTCTATATCTAAATATTGGATTATTTAAAAAGATATAAAGAAGCCTGACAAGTTCATAAAGCCCTTTAACTGTTAAACAGATTTGTTAAAAGACAAAAATGCCACAAAGACATTTCCAAATAAAAAGTTTACTAGATATACAACCGAATAGTTCATACATTTTGTAAAGCGCTTATTTAAGTGGTATCACCTTATGATTGCCAGAAAAATTTGACCCATGACCAATGATTTAGAAAATTGAAGATGGGAAACTTTATGGCAGGAAACATTTTGGCTGGACACTTGACTGGGCACATGTTGTCACGTTTGAATAATACATGGCTGGAAACTTATTGGTCGGATTTTTTTACAAGGATTCCAAAAAAAAATCATGCATGCAAGCATTTCTCTTACCCTTAGGAAATACAACTATATACCCCCCTTCCTATACACTTAAGAATAAAATTAAGCTTTTTGTTGTATAAATTTCAGTTCCTCCTCTTAGTCACGTGCCTGTCGCTGCTTAGCAACGCCGTTGCCAAGGATAACTGTGACGGTTGCGAACAGGTTGATTATGAGTGCGAGTTCGGGGCGAACGGGTGCGGCAAACAAGCGGAGGAGTGCGGAGCACAATGTTGCCAATCTTCGTTTAGCTGGTGAGATATGGGATATGGGGAAGGGGGAAGGTTCTGATTTGGGAAGGGGCGCCATCGGCGCGTGTGGGCGAAACCCCGTAGATAATGTAAAATGGAGATGGAAATAATGATTCAGGATGACCTGCATGTATATTCATCATTATTCCATACATAAAAAAATCCCTACTTGTGCATGGTTCCTGGATCTGTCAGTACTATAAATCGGGTTAGAAAACTTGTATATTATATGTGCGTTCGGCTTTATAAATAATATTACATTGATATTGGCAAACTTCGTGAGGCACGGGTTTTATCGCGCAGATCGCGCAGGCGCAGATCACGTAGAAAATACTCAATCGCGAATACCGATGTAGATATGTAGGCTACCAAAATGTTGTATAATATTTGAGAGACTTGATTATGTAAAATCAGACCATACATGTAACTGTAATGCAAATCCTGTTTTTGCATTCGCAGGTTGCTGGGTTGTCGCGGCTGCCGCTCGGATTGTGACGACGCAGAACAAGCATGCATCGCCCAATGCAGGGATGCGCTCAGTAACTGCCATGAAAGTTGTGACGTGTAAGGGATTCTATTATATATGTATATGAACAGCATATAAATCAATCTAGAGTCTATGAAAAAATCATAGGGTAACATGCCAAAATTATAATTCAAGGGCGGTGCACAGTAACTGCCATGAAAATTGGGACGTGTAAGGAATACTTAATACTTGTACACAAATCCAAAGAGTTACTCAATAACTTAATCATTCAGGGCGGTCTTCAGAAAATGTCATGAGAATTGCGACGTGTAAGGGATTCTATGTTACATGTTTTTTAAACCATGTATGGTCTATGTGAAAAAATCATGTGTTAACATGCCCAAATAAGCATTCCAGTGCGGCGCTCAGTAACTGCTATGAAAACTGAGACATTTAGGGGATGATATCTTTTGAAAATATAATCATGAATAGCATTTTCTTTATTTCATACAAAAAGATTAAATAAGATTTTGATTAAAGAAAATGATATTGAGGCGATTATTTGATAGAATTCCAGGCGCATATGAAAATGCTATGTTTATTATATCCAAACCTGTCACATAATTTAACAAATGCTCGTTCTTGATATGATTATAGTTCATAGTCAATCGTCATTTTTATCTTCCAGAGTGTGTTGTGACTCGACTCGAGACTGCTATCCGATGTCAGGACCCTTCGAGAACTCGTGGCCTAAGCCCCTATGTCACAATCCTAGCTTCCGGCTTTATCGCTCGGATATCCATGGGTGGGAGCCCATAACGCACACGAGTTTGCCGTAAGAGTTACCATATGTTTTGTAACAGAAGTAGTGTCATTACTTGTTCAAGTACGTGGTCGAAAGGAATTCGGTCAAAAAGTCTTACTTGGCGTGCATAATTTAAAATTCTTTAAGAGTTTAGATGAGTATTCAATTAACTGTTTCTAAATTATGTTCCTAAATGAGTGATGTGACTGTCATCCTCATTCGGTCCTTACCGAAAACATGTGCAGAAACGGGTCTTCTTGAACAAATAAAACGATGAATTATAAAACAAAATAATCTATAACAACAGTGTTTTAAATTTAAAAGCTATTAATGAAACCTAATCGTCTATACTTTGTAGTGCTCAATACAAAGCGCATCAGAAGACGATTGTCATAGTGCATGGCTGGCGCACTACACCGGAAGCAGATTGGATCCAGGATGCCAAGGACGCTTTCCTCGCCCAGGTGGTGTTATATACTTTTATAGAATCAATCCTAAACCATAATACCATAATGAAGTTGGTTGTCAAACTGTTGAATACATTTAAGCGTAATATTGATTCAATATTAACCTATACTACAGTGCGGTATTTTTACGTGTATTTTAAGGGGCGATTCATCATAAACCTATACTTTCTAGGTCAAATTTATTAAATGCTATTTCCTCTTTTATCAACCATGAGCACTGCTTGAGTACCTGGGACTTATAGACACCCCGTAATACCAGAATAATCAACGAAATTCTCTCAAATAATGCATTTGATTTCCAAGTAAAAGGTATTCAGCAAAAAAATGGAACTTCCGCAGAATACTAATATATATCAAACATAGTTGCTGTTAAGATATTATAATTTATATTTCTATATTAATATTTGATTCTAGTGGTATATATCTAGCTATCAATATTTATACCATTGCAGGAAGAGAGCAATGTGATAGTAGTTGACTGGGAGGCAGGAGCAGGTGGGATAATCGGTGTTTTAGTTTTTTTTGTCATTATTGCCATTGAATCATCTTAACATATATATTTAAATTGGATACGTTACATGCATAGAGCATACAATTGCATAGAACAAAAGCAATAAACTGTCGTCTTATCTCACAAAAAATCATTCCACAATAAAATTCACAATAGTGTCTAACTATCTAGCCCAGCCATGTGCAATTTTAACCCAACCAAGGCTTGTTTTACTGTTATTGGACTGTACCTCTTAACAAAATGTTAATAGGTGTTTACGTACTTATATTTATAAAGGTTGCTGAATAATTTAACTTTATTCGTATAGCATTTTCAGCCTTTACATGCCAACCAATCATTGTGTTCTCATCATCTGCTTTTCATCCTTTAAGCTGAACTCTACTACCCGCAATCGGCGAGCAACGTGCGAGTGACGGGTTCTGAGATCGCGAGTATCCTCGACTTGCTCCAACCGTCTGCAATGGTTTGGTGCATTGGAGAATCGTTGGGCGCACATTGCTGTGGCCATGCTGGCAAGAAGGTGCACCTCGACAGAATTTCAGGTAATGCATAAAATTATATATTCTTTAGAAAATCTTTTAGAATTTTTCTCTTATTTTCTGCATGTAATTAACTTTTGAAGACTGCGTTATGAAACAGGCGCGTGGGATTTAGTGGGAACGCACTATGCAGGCGCAAACCTCCATACCCCAGCTCTCCAGCGCTTATCAATACGTAGCTTCCCTTGCTTCATATTAGATCTAATTATATGATATGCATTGATAGACATTGACATCCTCGCGCCTGAATATGACCATTTAAATTATTTTGTTTTTCAGGACTCGACCCAGCGGGACCGATGTTCGAGCTGGATGCTTGTGCTGCTGACGCTGATAAATGCCGCTTGTATCACACTGATGCCAGCCAGGTAACAGAACGGATGCTATTCTCAATGCAATTGTTCACTTCGTTAATATGTTGGTTTTGTGTTGTTGTTGTTGTTGTTATAAACGCTTAGTGTTGTAAAATCTTTTTCTTTTTCTTTTTGCATTTTGAAACCAAACTTTTCAAGGGTTACAAAGTACGCCACGTCGCATTCTCGCATACATATATACAATTTTACATTCACGCTATACTCACACTCACGACAAATCACAGGACAACACAGAACATAAAATAGGTGGCGCAGCACCTCGTCTTACTTAAACGTTACGTATTTATTCATCACAAATAACCAAAATATTGTTTCAATATATTCTAATATAATACAATATCTTAGACAACGATAACACAAAAGTAATTTAATGTGGATTGATGCTATACTGTACACTTTCATTTTCTAGAGGGGTGTGAGCCGACCATTTAGATTCAAAATTGATCATTTTTGAAAATTGTCTATCACTCAGGATTCTAAGATAAATTTCTCTTATGAGTTATGTTTGTATTGTAAAATCACGCATTATATCGCATCGCTATCCCTATTCAAACTTTGGGTTGAGACTGTGCTTTTTATTTCTTCTATAGGTGGTCGCCATCCACACGGACGCCAAGGACACTGTCGACTCGTACGGGACCATCACTCCCATTGGTGATATCGATTTCTATCCGAATGGCATTGGTAGACAGCCCGGATGTCCCGCCGACGGTATATCTTGATGATTATTTCAAATATAGACGTGAGAATCGGTTGCGGTCATATGAAAAGCATCATAAATAAACTTTAAACCTCAATTTAACGAAAACTGTTATATCGATATATCTGAAAATTCTATGGAGTCTAGGTATGTTATTGTACAATACAATTTAAAATTTGCAAACCATTCCATTGAAAAATAAATCATTGAACAATAAAGTTATAAAATATTTTGTCGTTCAAATTGATAATCTATTGCGGTCAGTCTTAATCAAATAACACTATTAGACCAATAAGACTGGCTAATACATAGATTATATCTGTCATGAATATTGAGGATGACAAGTGATCAATAAAATCTATGTATAAGTACTATTGTACTAGTAGTATGGTACTATTATTAAGACCGACCGCAATAGATTCTCAATTCGAACGTGACCATGTTACATGATACTGTTGCTTAAAGAATTATTCTTGATAGAAACTTTCTGTAAATTAAATTTTGTATTGTCTAATAACATACCTAGATTCCATAAAATTTTCAGATATATTGGTTGAGCAGTTTTCTTTTTATTGAGGTTTAAATTTATTTATGATGCTTTTCATATGACCGTAATCGAATCTCGCTTCTATACAGTGTCATTAAAACGTAAATCTATTATATCAGGACCCATATTCTCCACACCACTTAGCCCTTACATTAAACTCAATATTAAGGGTGAGTAAAGGTAAAACACATACCCTTTATAGAAGAGCACCCACGAGGTGTTCTTGAAAAAGGTGGTTCTTTTGAAAATTGATCTGAAGTTCCATTTTTCCGGTTAGAACATAGCTTGTTTGCTGCAAATTTAGAGAATTTAAGTCTGGGGTACACAGTGACGACCCTGGGACCCAAGTCGATATCCCTCTTATGCCAATTAATTGTGAAAGAACCTGACAGAAATGGTCACATTCTTTCGGGAAAAGTGTCAAACATTGGTCCAAAAATCAAACATATGTCAAAGGAAAAAGGGAGAACAGGGTAATCTATGCACAAAAATCAAGAAAAAATCCTGAAAAATAATTTTTATTATTTTTAATATGCTTATAATTTATTGATTAGTACGAAAATTAGCTAAAAAGCCCGCGTTTTAGAAGATATATATGCTGCAGAAAAATCGGGAAAATTACAAAGAAAATAAAGGAAATAATAAGATTCAAACACGTTCTCAGGACAATACGTTGACTTAAGCTACACAATTTTGAAAAATGCGATCTAGCTACAAGAATACATGGAACAGTTTTTTCAATAACTTTCTTTTTTTACCAATCCAATCTAAAATGTTGTTTAATCATAATCATATAGCTAGGCGTTCTAAATAGAAATGATAGTAAAAATGTGTATTACATAACCCTATTTCAACTACTTTTCACAAAAGGTGTTCCTCGCCGGATTCTAGCTGCCTAGATGAGCGCAATGAGACCAGCTAGCTACAACAATAGGAACACCTTTTTGCAAAAATTGCTCTTCTAGATTTGATTGATTATTGTATATTTCAATGTATCAATTGATTTAATGCTCAAATTAAGACTTAAAATCAAGTCATGGGGTGTCCTTCTTTTATACGGCTTTCAACCAATAACTTTAACTAACATGAGGGGCACTCAACGATTTATTCGGATGAATGTTTATTCTTGTAGCAGTTCTTCCTTGCTTTCAACTTTTTCAGAACAGAACAAAGTTTTTTTTTCGAAATGATTATTTTACTCTAGGATTATGTTTGTAAATATATCAATCGATGCAGCTGTATCTAAATTTAGTATCTCTGAACGAATATGTGAAAGAATAACCTCATACAAATTTGATTTCTTGAAATCTTTATTCTGATAGGAGATTGTAAATTTGCTTGCAATTGCTTTTCTGCGTTCCTTGCTTGGAACTTCAGAATAAACATTTTGATAAATATAAGAAAAAATAAATCGTTGAGTGCCCTCGTAACATACTTGTCAAACATTGCAAACAACGTCCCAACTTCTTCTCGCATTCGTATTCGTTCTCGTTCTCGTACTCGTACTCGTGTCAGTTTGTCGTGTCAGTGGGCGCGCGCCTTATACACTGATATGTCATTTAATACATCGTTTTCTGTTTTATAAAAAGAAATGCTAGTCTTATCGGAGGAATAGTAATTTTAGCAAAATTGAATTTCAGGTTTGGATTTAGGTTGCAGTCACATGAAGGTTCGCGATTATTTCGTGTCATCGATCCTTAAGGACTGCTTTGTTACAGAAAAGTATTGCACCAATGAGAACAATCTACCGGTAACAATTCATTTTAAGTTAAACATATTTTTTTTATTTATCTCAACAGCAAAAAAAACTTGTATTAACATGTCAGATATGTTAACAGTGCTGTTAAACATTGCTTTGTTTTGTTTATCGTAAAAATTACTGTATTTGTTAACGCAACATCGTGACGTCATTCTAAACAAAGCTTTGGATAAATTCTCATATCTTCTGTGCTTAAGTCGCTTTATTGTCAATTTATATTGTTGTGAAACTATATCTGAAACTTTCATTCAAATCCGTTCAAATTCATTCAAATCCGTCTTGCGCCTTTACGTTCTTTTTTACTATTAATGAATACTAGGTATTATAATTCTATTTTGTTTCTGTTTCTTCAAAATATTTCATATTGTATTTTGCAGGGTTCATGCCTTGACTGCCAGCCAGGTGACTGCCCCAACATGGGAGCTTCAACTGACTTTGGCAAGGGCATCTACTACCTCACAACAACCGCGGACTACCCTTATTGCAAGGGATAAAATGTGGTAACGCGGTAACTAGACACAGATGCAAATGGACCGTTTGTTGAAATAGATTTTAATTCCTCTTTTTTGGTGTTTTGTGTTATGTTAAATTGTTGAAACGTATCGATTTCCATAGAAATCATATATGAATTTGTTATTTGATACATTGTTTGGTTGAATGAAATAAAATGTCAGTTAAATTGAAATATCGTTTCTTTCCTCATATCGTAACAAAAATACAAATAATATTATACATAGAAACACATTAAATACGTATTGGGGAGAGCGGTGTGCGTTGTACCGTTCTAAATATTTTCTCTTACTTCTCAGACTGTGACGCTAGTTGCCCAGCTACATTATGTTAATATTATAAGTGAACCTTAACTCTAATGGCTGATCCAGAAATAAATGGATACTTTAACCAGTGTTACATAAATCACGTCGCAAAAAAATCAAAACATTAAATGGCACAACGTGCCCCACCCTGGGAGCACGTTATGATAAAAGGCGGGGTGCGTTATAGGCTAGTAGAACTAAAGGTTGACCTAGACAACATTCAAACAGAAATGATTCTTACAGCTATGTTATCCTGATATATCTCTGTTTTACCCAAAAAAGTCCCATTCGAACTAACGAGCGGAAATGCGAAAAAAAATCGAAAATTCCAAAATGGCCTCCAGAAAATAGATTATTTTGGAATCCACGATCTTAACTCTTGGATGATACAACACTCGTTATTTATATTTCATTTAAATCAAGATTCTTTATCTTATTCTATTATGTTCGAACATAAAATGGACAATGAATTGCATTTTTGAAAATAATTTGTATTTTGAAAACCTAATTATTATGTTATTTTTGCCGAAAAAAGAATGATATTTTTGATATATTTTCCTATATTATATTCTAACGTAGCATGACGTATAAACATGTTTTATGTGTATTTTGGCAGCTATATAAGTTCATAATTATAAAAGAATATACAAGCATTATATATGATATTTATTTTATGCCATATACCCACTAGGCAAACAACCTTCTAAGAGCGTCCTGACCACGTAATTTTACGTCCTGACGTCCGCGACGCAAATAGAACGTCGCTTGGATGTAAAAATTGAGACGTCTCATCACATCCCTTTACATGAAGTCTTAATGACATATTTTGATTACGTGACGTACTAACACGTCCGCACAACGCCGTTGATTAGACGTCGTGATGACGTATGATTAAAGTCGTCCTTATGACGCTGTCTTATGATGAACCATTTTCTTCGCAATTGACGTTGTATTCTGAACGGGACGTGATTCGACGTTACTAGAACACCAGTTAAGGACCAACTTACGGATGGAACATTTAATTTAAATATGCATTGCGAATATCTCTCGAAAAAAATGTTAATTTTGATTGTCGACACTTCTCACTTCGAAATGTGTCGTTTTCAAATTCGAATAGGATTGTTTAGTTAAATATATATCATATTCATCTAAAATGTATATATATGATATTTATATAAAATATGTTTGCCGAGTTGAATTCTGTTACCCACTCGGCTACCAACCTCCTAAAAACGTCCTGAACACCCAACTTCACGATACCAATATGACGTCGCTACAGTGAAAAAAAATTAGGCCACCCAACATTGGCATTAAATGACGTCTTAACGACGCGTTTTAATGACGTAACGTTTTAGCACGTCTGAAATGCAACATTTATCAAACGTTGTCACTACGTCTTATAACATTTGTCGTTTTGACGTTGTAAAATAACGTCGCGATATGAAGTTGTAAGGACATTATATTCTGGTTGGGACATGATTAAATCTTACTAAAAGACCAATTTTTGAATTGGAATAAGATAGTTTTGATGTATACCTATACTTATAGTCAGAAAAATGACGTCCCTAAAACATTTATATCCGACGATATGCCGATAACTTTCCCAC
>LQRL01139753.1:0-14862 GCA_001703475.1 Hydroides elegans
ACAGCCTGGAAAAGAATCGATGACAGACGGACGGACAGACGGACGGACGGACGGACACCCCGAATCTATAGGCCCCCAACCTTTGGGGTTGGGGCCTAAATATAAAACTAGTCATACCTTGCCGCCTATTCTGACTTGGTTTTGAAGCTGTTTAAGTTTTTCGGGATTCATGTTATATCTGAAATGGATTATAGATTATTAGTTTGGAAGTGTTGAACAAATAACATACATATAAAGTTTATTGTTTATAGACATAATTCGTCCCAACTAATAAATCGATAAATCGGATACCGTACGTAATGTATAGTCTACTCTATCTGTATGCCATATAGGTAACGTTTTGGTACTATTCCAGTTTCATTATTACAATAATTCAGCGAAAACAAACAGGCTCAACCCGCCTCCAATGATCATCATTAAATGGGTCATGTTTGCTAAATTGACATAATATCTAATACGTCCATATTACATTTATGTATGCATGTGTTTTATCTTGGATTATATCCAACGCAAACAATACATGATGCTAAATAAATTCAGGTCTAGACATATTCAATACACACGCATATTCCTCTTTTATGAATTATCGCAATTCCCTCGCAGATTTTGTTATCGATACGACAGACAGCAGGACCAACACACACAGACCATAAGCCTAAAGTAGCGGGGTAGGCCTTGCTTTATTTGAAATATGTATGTTTTGCATTCCATAATCGTGCCAATTCACATATCTTAACTACGAGCAATCTTTAAAATATTTGAAGTCACAAACATTATCGCACCCCCAAATATTCAATTTAGATGAATAACATGATTTAAGTTTATTAAATTTAATAGGTTGCTATGAATGGGGATAACTTAGTAATGCAAACATGTTTCATGGCGTGATTTGTTTTGTTTTCATTTATGTTTTCGCTCATGTTTTGACTGGTGACCTATCCGTTCAGTTTGTTTTCGAAGGCTTTAACTGGGTGAATAAGGATAATATCGCAAATTCATATACTCCAAGGTAAGGTTGGTTCGAACTAAGATTTATCAAAGCATTAAACTACTCCAAAATGTTTTAATTCACACTTATTTACTTTTTAGTTCACCCCACGAGGAAACAAAAATGGTGGACCGGAAAAAGGAACTGTAAATACTACAAACGACGAAATGGTGCAAATTTAATATCTTTCCGGAATGGATAAGGAAAACAAGTGTCCAATGGCTGACTTTGTGGCCATCCTAACCAGTTGTGATTACAGAAGCCCTACAACACAGCACCTCATTTTATGCGATATATATTCATATGTAATTTCGCTAAAATCTGTCGTTTTCTAACTCAGGATAACTGTTTATTTTTAAAGATAGAAAAATGAGAATAATGCAGCAGTCAACTGTTCATTTGCAAAGACGTCAACATTTACGTTGAACGTTTGACGTAACATGTGTGACGTCGCAATATGACGTTGTTATGGCGTCATTTACAGGCGTGGCGTAAGTCGACGCTTCGAGGACAACGTTAGGGGGAATTTAGTCTGCTTGCAAAGATGGGGGGGGGGATTTTCCCCGGGGGAGGGGCTGATCGCTTAACCCTACAAACATAATAGCATGAAATGTGAGAGTCGAAAGCGAATGCAAATATTACGATTAAACATTAAGATTTACATGCCTAATATTCCATTCTTAAATTCCATATCCCTTTTTATGAGTGATTTAATTATTAACTCACACGATTAACATTGAAGGTTTCGAATTTAAGAAAAATAAGAAGCACCCTAACACTCCTCTCTCACAAAATGCTTTCACGCAAGGAAATCTGAGTTTTTATATGATTTTCTAACATCAAAACTAAAAATGAACCTTTTTTAAATGGTGGATCATGATCGCTCCTGTAAGAGTCCCTACCTAAAATGCTCGAGTACCGAAAGAGTACACACACTGAAATGCCTCATTTGATGCACTTATGAGGTTAAAGGTTAAAGTCGAACCTAAATTCTTGTGATAGAGAGTTTGGGCAAATTATTTCAAATTGATAAAAGTATGTTTTGAGATTTCGGATAGCACTTAGGGTAACCACCATGAACATTGCACAAATATTAAAATCAAGAACATAAACATACCTAAAGTGAATCACCAAAAGTGAGGTCCCCTAAACACATTTTAGGTCAACCTCTCTAATAACCAAAGACCTCTCTCTCTCTTTTCCTAAGCGTTTTGCCAACAAATCATGTGCAATGCCATTAAGGGATCGCTACTCATCTCTTACAGCGATTCTGTAACCCTTCCGCGCTCTAGAGGCAGGTACTCATTTTTATTCACTGGCTGGGGAATCATATGTGACGTACACCCCACAACCATTTTTAAAGTATTTATTTGGGCCTAAAATCACTTCAAATATCGATATATGTTAAACTTATCAAAATTATAAAACAAATACAAAACAAGTGTTCCTATTTTTGTAGCTAGCTGACTTCATTGCACTCAACTAGACAGATAAAATCGGAAGTGTAACACCTGTTGTGAAAAATGAAAATTGTAATACTTTTATATACTACCCATTTTTAAGTACATATCTATTTAATTCATCTAACTATATATCTATGAATAAGAATAACATTAAAAAATCAAATTTACAGGTAATAAATACAAACTTATTGGAAAAGTTGTTCCTTACATTCTTGTAGCTAGTGGGCATTTTTTTAAAATTGTATAGCTAGATCAATTAAAAAATGCACCTCAAAAAAATTAAATCTGCCTATGAACGAAATAAAACTAATCATGACTACCTACACTCTAGAATGAAGAAAATAGCTGATGCGACAGGCCCGCCACTTAAAGTGTCTATGTATTGAAATGTGTCGAAACACATACTGAAAATGAAAGCGGACAACCACTGAAGGAGAAGTAGTGTGGGTATTGGATCGTCAAAATATTATCCCTAAGTTATAAAAAACAACTAGTTTATTTCATCTTGCAAATAATGTTTCTGTGGTATATGCATATGAAATATGGCCTAAAGTGGGTTCGAAATTATACACTCTAAACTTTATTTTCTGAATATGAATTTTCGTTCGGTAAACTGTGCAGTTTAACGCAAAATAATCAACACATTCATCAAAGCTTATCCTTCCACTATATCTGTTACCAACATAGAAGACACTTAATTATGTTAGAGTGAACAGAATGAGCTTTGAGTTAAAGAAAATGTTCGTAAATCTCAGGATACCGAGCTTGAGTACGAACGGCGAAGGTTATACGTGATATCGAAATCAACTTTGATACTTACTTACTAAAGTGCCAGTTATATGTTCCTTCAAATCTATCTTCAAAAACTCTTTCATTTTCCTTTATCAGCAGTTCTCTTCGCAAGTTTTCGGGGCCTTCCGAACTGTAACTGACATAACATGGGAGGCGCACCAGCAGCCATACATGATAATCAGTCTCCACTAGCAGACAGACTTGTCGAATAAGTCCCATCTAAGAGCTGGTTAGGGCCATACCAATATCATACATGATAATCAACAGAACACGCCTCTCGGCCATCCACCGCTTGAATGCAACACGAACGAGATCAATCACTGTGGTGTTGTCCGGGATCACTCATTCTACGTCTCACATCCCAATAATGAATTACTAAGACTCCGCTGTTGCACTCCAACCGCATGCCGCTAGATAGACCCATGGATGTGCGGGACCCTTTTTCATCCACCTGTAAAATCCACGCACAAGACAATGAATGTTAGAATCTTTCACTTATATATATTTGATATGAGGACAGACACAGCTAACATACGAAATTAGTTCATTATAAGATGAAAATTTCAATATCAAGCCACATACGGACACTTTTATGTATATTTCGTTTCGTTAGTTTATAATTGTTTTAAATGCTGCAGTAGTGCTGTATCTTAAATCTATTTGTAAATACTAACTAATATTATAGTTATGATATATATGATATTTTTAACCAATCATAGAGCGTTAATAATTCAATTAGTAACAACAAATTATTGTGATTTACATAATGTGTTTACATGATTTTGTAATTTACAGTAAATGTCGTCTTATGCATATCGACCAAAAGAAAGCTGAAACATTTTTTGAGTGAAATAGTGCATGCAATAATAAAACCATTCTTTTGATATAGTAAAATTAATATTCACAATCTATCTAATAGTAATTGTTTATATGAATTTAATAAAAACAGTTTATTCATAGCTGTAGTGTAACATATACAATTTGTTACTGAATTTTATTAAAAGGCTGGATTTTCACATTTTGATGAAATAATATATGCAATAAGATGCAAGACCTTAAGGTTATTCGCGTTTTTTATATATCCAATCAGATGGAGTAAAATTGAATAAGAATGGTTCTGACATTGTTGGGATGATTGCTGCTTCTGCTTTACCGTTTCCTATCGGTAGCCTGATCTTCGATTTCACGGTTATTAAGACATAGACACAATTTTCATTTCATTGTGTAAACATATTAAGAATATCTTTGGTATGACACCATCCTCTTCACACAATTCAAGTATGTATGCAGCAAGCGCCTAATTGGAACCACACACTCTTGGCAATGTCTTTACAGTGACTGAGTTGATTACACAAATTGAGATGATAAACAATAAGAAAGTGAACGTGCTAATAATCCTCAATGAAGAAATGCAAAATATTTTCCCACCTATGAAAAACCATTTGAAGGAGATAAAGTCGAATTATGAAGTAAGTATTGACAAGACAGTCAACGAATAGCAAAAGATAATAAGTAACATATGTAATAATCACTTCAACAACCATTGAGTTACACAACAAGGAGCTTTATTTTAAAAAGTCCATTTACTGAATATGTCACTATCCATTTGGTATCACGCAAATTAGCAACAGGCCTTATATTTTTGCAACATCACAAAAGTATGCGAATGCTAAACTTCTCCGATACCAAGAGTTCTCGATTAACGGAACCAGCCAGTGCAGCCAAATCCTGTCTTGCATATTGCATGACCTACAAATGTTAAATGAAATGAGTACTTATTCATGAGGTACTTAAGCCATTAACATGATGAATCCGTCAGGGCTTCAACAAATGTCATCGAAAAATAAAAATGTATACCGCAAGCACTAGATATTTATATCTAGAATATGGGTTGATCATTACTAAATCGAATATTTGGGAACACTAACGTGTATCCACTTAAGTTTCTACTGCGAATTGGCTATTGTATACTTTTGACAGGGTGGTACGCAACTTTAAATAAAAGCTCTTGTAAAAAAAGTACAACTAATTTAATACCAAAACTATCTTAGGGCATCTATACTGATATCCTCTAATTAATGGGTTTTTGGAAAGTTCAAAAAATCGTTTGGTTATCAAAAATCGACACATTTTGTTTGAAAAATGAAAGTTAAAAATCAGTCTGGCCAACTCTGATATTCTGATTATATGCATACTTCTAGTTATAGTCCTACTTATGTTTGACGCATAATCTCTTCTTTTATACCCGGGATAAGGTTCACATTTCAAGCCAGTTTGCATTTTTATGGTCTTCTGCTATAGGTTTTGTATGACTAATCTACTACTTTTTTCACTTATTTTGCTTCTTTCTTGGAACTGTTTTAGCATTTATATATCGGGCGATTCATATCACAAGGACACAAAAACATAATAAATTTGTGTTAATTATAACACGGCTTATACAATAAGCATTCCAATAGAAATGAAATGGACTTTGATTTTGACACAAATAGAAATATAATAATAATAATATGTTACTCGTTCCTTGCTGCTTTGTCCTCACATTGTTTAAAATTTTTCAATTAATTCGAATTTAGGATTATCTATATTTACCATGGTTGCTAAATTAATTGACCGAATTTTGCATTAAATTCGATTTTAGATGAGTATGTAACATAATAGAAATCACTCAAACAAATGTGAAAAAAATATATAATGACGACGACATACACGTTTATATGGACATATGGAAAATGCAATAACACACTGGTAAAACAAGACATTATTTACATATAAGGTGTGAAACGCAATCATTTCTCAGTAATGAGGGATTATATTTTCAAAAGAAACTACGAATGATATAACATTCACGCATACTAAAACAAGGACACCATTTTACTGCAAAAGAAAGAAAAGCATGCAAGTCGTAATTGCAAAGTTGTTAGCACATTGGCTTAACTGGTGAAGAGTTTATGAAATAAATCTGTAATTTTGTATATATGAGCATAACAGTAGTTTGTATAGTATTCTATGCATGTTTAGTTGATCCCTCATAGCAGATTGTTTTTATTTTAAAGTTATAGTTAAAAAATAGGTTGACCCGAATGCTTTCTGCAGCACTTATGGAGTGATTCTAACTTAGACGAAGTAAACGTAGATACGACTTTCGATTTACATTGGTTTCAATGATTTTAATAACAGTAAGATACTGATAGGCTTTTGTATATGTGGAAAATGAAGAAAATGTATGAATAATTAATTGGGAGCTATTGGGAATTGTTTCCCAAACAAGAAATCGCATAAGGTTTAATGAAAGAACGCGACACAAGACAGAAATATAAATAATCATTTTTTAATATATCCACTAAGCTTATAAAAGAATTTGAGAATAAAGATGGGTGCATTTAAGTATGAGAAAAAAAATATAAATTTGAGGTACGCGGACGTTACAGCACAACAGTAAATGATAAGGAACTGCTGATAATCAAAAACAGGACTGATAAAGAAGAATAGTTAGATAATTAGACAACTATTAAAAAGAATAAGATGACCATGTGGTTGAAAATCAGAAAACTTGTGAACGTTGATGAGTTTATCACAGAAATTTGGTACCTTTATAATGAATATTCGCAACGCTACTTTCTGTTTTAAATACAAATTTTGCGTATATTTCAACAGATTTAGAAGGAGTTGTAATGTTTTGCAGTAAATATCTCTTTTAAAATAGGTAGCGTCAGTTTTATTATATTTGAGTCCGGAATGATGCATAGATTTAAAATCATAAAACCCTATTTGCTTATAACAATTAAAAGCTTCATCAAAAATCGATTATTTGTCATAGAATGATTCGAATGCTCTGATCAATAAGAAAAGTAATTGAAAAACATAAGGGCGAAATAGCGCATAATTTATAAGGGACGATAGCAAGAAAGAAATATGTTTACATTGTCAAAGGCATCCATTGATATGTTATGTCTAATAATGGTTTGTGGCTAGCTTGTCCAGCAAGCAAGATGACCAGTCTAGTGAAAAGATGCAGATGCATTGTAGATCCAAATAAATGTGAAAATTGCTATTGGTTTTAATTAAATAAACATTCTTTCGGATGCAATCAATAATTAAAGTTCTTATTGATAATTATGACAAGCCACAAAACACTGCATTTGAAATGTTAAGTTTATATTTATTCTGAGTGTCATTGCTAGAAAATCATTTAAAGAAAAACAATTATTTCAGTAATCATGTTGCTTTCTTTATCAACTAGCATATATCAACATATGAATGTGCCTTTTTGTATATAATATATGCAAAAGAAAAGCTCATATATGAGAATAACATAAATAACGCGTTTCATTGTTTATAATAGAACTGCGTGTTTCATAGTAGAAACAAATGCCAAGCAATGTAGAGGCAATGGAGGAAAAGGGGATATTCATGCGTAGATAACAATCTTAAATGACAGGAGACATATAAATTTTAAAGGACACCAAAAACTAATTTTGTTAACTAAAATATTGCTTTAGTTAAGTGCATAGGTGAAGCACTCAGAACTTTGATTTACAGCGTGATATTTTCAAGTATGTTGTCATCTAACTGTATATTGTAGACACTAAAATTTTCACAATAGAACAAGATTGGTAGTATTAACAGGCAACTACTTCGCAAAAACCTAATATATGATGTAGTCGGAGCAACCAGGACCAGTTGAAAAACCAACACACACATTATTAGACAGGTTAGGAAAATGTGTTGTCTCGGTGTTTTATGAAATTATTACCCCCATGATCTTCTTGCCTAGGGGCAAGAGTATCATTGACTTTGTTGCCATTAAATTAGTGTCCCTCTGTTAAAGTATTGCCTCATATTTCAAACGATTATTTTTTTAAGCATTTGATAAGTAATGCGACATGCTTCAACTGATGGTATATAAATAAAATATGATATGAAATGTTGTGATAAATAAATTGTATAAGCATTTGTTTAATATTTGAATAGAAAGAAGAATATTAATGTAACATTTCAAGACTAATTTTTTGGGGCGGCTATGGCGCAGATCAAATCATTATTTCGAATGATTTTTCTTTTAAATTTTGCTATGTTCATATTTACTACTGACGATCATTTTATATGTTTTGAACATATGAAAAAAGGGACCTAACTTTATTCTTTTGGGATAAGGATTAGTAAAAAAAAAACAAATATACATGGTCCATGGTCGATAAACTACAATTTAGTCACATTATTCAAGCCATGACGATGGCATTTGTCATTTGAAATGCCCATTATTAACTCATAATGATTTTAGATGTTCCGCATAACTCTAGTTATCCCTTTGTGGCCTTAACGAAAATACTATGATGTGGATTAGTTTGATTTTTTAATTATTGGAATAACATGAAGTTATGTCTTTAACCCGCTTTTTCTAAGCATTATGCTGCGAAGCTAAGCTAAATTTACAAATATAGTATACATTATAAAATTGATCATAGCTATCGACTGATTTAGAAAAATATATATGTATTAAAATATATTCATAGTGGGTTAGAACCTAACGGAGGGGGCGATAATCTTATGACCACCAATCAATAATATTATTAGCGAGAGACAATAGTATCACTATGATACTTCTTTCGGGGATAAGAATCAAGGGAGGGACAATAGTATCCTGGTGCAGGGCACCCCACGCCTTTTTTTCAAAAGTGATTATTTGAGCATTAGACCGCTTGAAACATTAAGATATACAATAAATAATCATACTTCGAAATCATTGTAAAGAAGCACCTTTCATGAAAATATAAGAAATAGTAATTCTTGTATTTATGAAAATTCCTTGTTGTTTTTATGCCCAGCTATACATTTCTAATTGAGATTAAACCAGATAGTGTTGAAGGACTTTATAAAAATCGACAAATGTCTAAAAATATGTACCTATAATTCTTGTGGCTAGAAAGCGACTTTGAAAGTTTAAAGCTAGATTAAATTTGAAAAGGAACTCTTTTTTTGAGGAACACCCCGTAAATTTCTCTTCCCTGGTAAACTAATATAAATGTGTTTTGATCTGTAGAGTTAAATCTAAGCCTAAATTAAAATTCCAACCTATCGAAATTCTTGTTAAAAATACATTCAAACCATTATTGATTCTGTTACAATATTTTATCAAATGTAAGGCAGAATAATTTTAAAGAGTGTGGTGTTTAGGTTATGATAATTGGAAAAGGGTTATATATAACCATTAAACCAATTTCATCAAGGAATAAGATTTTTTGCTCAAAGTCTCATCTATCCAACCAAAAATGGTTGATCATGGTGGTTTCTCTCGTTGGTTACGACAAATGAGCGTCTAGGTGTCATTGAGACCTCTAGTGAGATGATAACCCGATGCTTGAAAGACATTTTCCGCACTCGACGCAAATCGAGTGATTTCCTTGCTGTTCTCATTTGTATCATCGACTCTATAGGAAGTTCATCGTATGATTTGGGTGTTGCACAACATTTTGACCTCCACAGTGTTTTATAACACGCGTCTGTCTTCCAGGTGGTTGGATTTAGACCAGATTCGTTTAGATTGAGATTTTACCATATCTAAGTTGCGCATATGGCTCCTCTTTCGCTATGCGTGAGTAATCCTCACTTACAAGAAGTCATGCACAACGTAGTTCGGCCTCGGCCAGTAGTGCCAGTACGTTCTGTTTTTTTGTCCCTAATCCTGCAAATGGATTTTGAGAGTTCTTCGCAGCCATCGCGTGTGAAACGAATCAATTCAATCCTATTCATAGTCCATGTTTCACATCCGTCCATCGAGGGCCTGAGCACAATAATCCTGCATACGCGTATGAAAGCTGCAATCTTAATGTTGTGGCTCTTCCAGGGGCGCTTGGTTACTCGCCCAAAAAATGACGCTTGTTTTATATACAGCTTGTTATTTATTTATCGAGAGAACGTCGCATAACATTGTGCCCTACTAGAATCCAGACTACACATTATTTTAAATCATGGACAATACTCAATCTTATATGACGAGTATTAAAACTATGAATAAACATTTATCTGTATAGAAATTATAAATGAATGTCTGATAGTATATATAGCGCTTGAGCAAGTCAAGACTTGCAAGTGAAGGCGAGTGTAGTTTCCATATTTCTTTATTACACACTTCTTCATTACGATTGCGATGGTAGCTAAGTAGTCTATAAAATTGATATAAAAATAGTTTATTGTGTTAAAATATGATAATATTGTATTTAATAAAAATAATTGATAAATTTGTTAATATTTTATCGGAATGTTACATTGACTTATATAGTAAATTTAGAAAAGACTGAAAAATAAAGTTTTTAGTGCATGCTAATTGTGTCATTGTGACGTCACACTTGATTAATCAAAAAAGAAATCGGCGCGAAAGACTGTCAGTTTTTGTAAAGCTCATATCAAGTACAGTCGTTCTTTAGCTCACACATCAAACACCAAATCACCATGACTGAAGTTGAAAGCAAAGTCCCAGAAATCACCTCTACTGAAAAGTTGAAGGAAAGGTTAGTGGCTTTAATTGAGAAAAAGGAGAAACATGCTGGGCGATATTAGCAGAGTTTGCTTATTTAAGTTCCTAAACTATGACTATATTTTTGCAGGTATTCAACATAGTGAAGTGGTATTTGGATATGTTTTCAAACTATATAATTGTGTATGAAATAATGAAACGCATGTGCTAGACAATTTTTCTTCAATCGGGGAAACAAAACCTGCAAAGATTGGAGGCCAGTCAATGCTTTCATACACAGGCTTCTTTATTGTACACGAATTTCATCCAATTTAAGGATTGCTTTCTTGTGTGTGTGGCGTATTGTGGGGAAGATTTTTAACCGGCTGGATATTTTAATATGTATCTTGCAAAATATGTGTTAATTTCTGAATCAATTAGCTAACACAGGCAAGAAAATTACCCCAGCCTGCACACTGGAATATCTATATTTTTAAAGGAAACTATAAAAGGGAAATTAGTTTATAAATATTCTATCATTTTTTGAAGCCTTGTAATAAATACACGTGACATATCAGTTGGTTTTAATTGTTTGATAACGATATTTTGTATATTACAGCGCTGCCGAACTGGTTGATGCGCTGGGTCTCCTGGCTCAAGGGAAACGCAACATGGTGTGCGGTGAAGTTCCCCAAGCGTGCAACCAGCTTCAAGAGGCATGCAGACTTCTGTAAGTGATATATTCATGTATGACTATATATTCTTTTCAACAATTACAAGGGAAGCAATGTATCATTTCATTTATTTACAAATTATGCATATTTTCAAATCCAGATTTTATATGATATTTAATTATTTAAATACGGTGTTCATGTTTTACTTTATATTGATATGAACATATGTAAGTCGAAAAACTATGGCAATATAATCACTATGAAAGCTATTTAGCCTATATTTGTCTCATTTGTTCCCTTGTATAAATTAAACTGCCTTACATTCGATCCCCTGTTGATTTAACCGATAAGCGTGACATAAGTTAGGCCAAATGTCAAATACGCCAGCCCTTTGTTGGACCACCAACGGAACATTAATCAATTTGAAACTATGCACTGAGTATACATATCGAAATTTAGTCAAAATGATTGCACCTTTGAGCATATGCCTTAATGAAATGCATTATCCTTGTGAATTGTATCGCAGAAACATTTATATACATATAGGGCCAAGAAATATGGAGAAACTGCAAACGAATGCGGCGAAGCCTATTTGTGTTACGGAAAAGCCCTGCTGGATTTATCTAGAATGGAAAGCGGAGTCTTAGGAAATGCTCTCCAAGGCAGTAAGTACAATGTACTTTAAAAAACAAAATTTGGCAGGTGTTATCAAAATCCAAAAATAAGTTGCGTTCTGACTTCTTAATAATTTTAAGCGTGTATAATAAATATTTGAGCTCTTATTCAAATTTAAGTAGTAATATTTAGCGACAACTGTAATAAATTACTATTGATGTAACATGCCATTCAACGAAAATCAGCTTAGGTTGAAATCTACTACTGGGTACTCGTGCGTTTAAAAATGATTTGTTTTGATTTTATAGTTGAAGATGAAGACGAAGAATCTGAAGATAAATCTTCCTCCGACGGCTCAGACAAAGTTGAAGATCCGGAGAAAACACCAGGTGAGTTTTAACTTACAATTGAGTATACTTTCTATTTATTTTCACGCCAGCTGAATATTTCTTCAGTGGAAATTAAATCACTGTAGTTAGTTTTTATCTGCGATGCGTGTTAATGTTATGCCTGTGTATGGTTTGATCTTAATGTGGTGTTTTTATGTGTCGTGTGCTCTGTCTGTGCGTAAATACAACAAATACTGCTGCTTCTCTCGTACCCCCTCGCGTATGAGTTTGCGATTGAGGGGACGATCAAGCTACATCAAGGATGAGATAAACAAAAGGAACACCTTGGATATCCATACAATGGATTGAATACTTCTATTAGCCGTACATAACAATCATGCTTTGATAAACTGCAAACATCCAGTTCAGATTTCGATATAACCGGTAGGCTAGCAGAGGTAGCGCATTTGAATCTAATAGCGCTTCTAAATGTAATCATCTTATGCCCCAATGGACTAAACCTACACTGACCTTCTTTAAAACTTTAACCAACCCCCTTCTGTGTGTACTTCAGCCGAAGAGCGTGAGAAGATCTCCGATCAGGTGATTGACGCCATGTTGGAAACGGATGACGAGCTCAAGAAACGCTTAGGAGGGGACGAGAAAGAGAAGGACGAGAAGGACAAGGACGCGAAGAAAGAGGAAAACGGAAGTGCCGCGGAGACCAACGGTGATGCCACCAAGGAAGCAGTGACAAACGGAACGAGTGACAACGGAACGACCGAAAAGAAGGAAGACGAAAAGAGCAGTGGCATAGAAGTGAACGGAGAAGATGCCAAGGCCAAAGTTGACGATGAAGAAATGGAGACTGATGAGAAGAAAGGTACTGAGCGTTCTCTACTTTCCATGTTTGTTTCTGTTCCGAGCACGTTGTTTCCTTTGGGCTATTTGGGAGTTGAAAGTTGGATTGTTTGGCATGATTGGTGATTGTTGTTTTAAAAAAGCACGGTTTTGCAATACTTCTTCACAAAATAACAACCTGCACTGATCATTTTTATGCACCTGTGTTAGGCCCTTATACGAATTCTTATACTGTGTCCGTTACACCTTTGGCTATATTTGATATTGATGGTTGCGATCGTCATTTCGAACGACATACCTGTAATCTGCATTCAATTTGATCCATTTGTCAATTTCAGATCATGTTTATGTCGATATCCCTGATTTATGGGCTATACGTGTCTGACGCACACCTTGTTTCTATGCAAAGGTTTCCATTGATTTTAACATTATTAAATCATCCAAATCCATGTTGATATCACAACGTATGTAAGTTAATCTTTGGTCGGGTTTGCATGGAACTGGCGAACAAGAGCCGACATGGAATAAAATGCTTAATCATGATAAACGATTGCATTTAATTTACCTACGTTCAACATTTAATCATTTAAGACCCTTCTTCTCTTAGCTTCTTCTCTTAGCACAAGTCCTATTAATAAATGATCTAAATGACATTGAATTTAAAATCTACATAATAAAAATCTTATTTTGAATAACAATATATGGCTTGTTAACTATGGCAGTGTCTTTAAAATAAAAACAGCCTTGAAATAAGTATTTCTGTTAGAAATGAAATTTATTGTTTGTTTACGCTTAAACTGATAACTGTCTTTTTACATGATTTTCACTCCTCTTCATCCCTACAGAGGCCGAATCCGAGGAATTAAATACCGAGGAGGAAGGCGAGGGCGAAACGGAAGAGGAAGAAGGCGAGGATGCCGAGGCGAAGGATGGCGAGGAAGGCGAAACCAAAGAGGGAGAGACGAAAGAGGGCGAAGAAGGGGCAGAGAAAGACAAGAAAAAGGAGGTAGGTGTTTAAATCGGTTTTGGGTCTTCATTCTTGCTAAAATTATAATAAGAGGTTGGGCAACAATAGAAAAAACACTCAGTTACCGATCACAGCATTTTGAAAATGAACAATTAATGACAAAAAAAATATATATCAAGCAGGGTGATCGAAGAACCATTTGTGAATTATGATTGTGAGGACTGGCTTGATTTTGATTTTCAAATATATTTTAATGCTTTATTTTGCCGGTTATGTTGTCCTTGTAATAAAAATCAATTTTTAATAAAAATCAATTTTATCCACTCACAAGGAGGAAGACGACGTGACGAATCTGCAACTTGCATGGGAGATGCTGGAACTTGCAAAAATCATTTACAAAAGGTTCGTTCTTTATATAAAGCGAAAACTTAAAATACAAGTATTTGGATGTTGAATGTATATTCGAGAGCCTTTAAAATATTCATCCATTAGTTCTTTATTGCCTGCCGCCTATAGTATCTCGTGGTTAGTTTGGATTGGCGTTTGATATCTTTTACTTAATAATATTGACAATGATTATATAGTGGCTCATAATCCGTGTGCAGATATTTTGATAGTATGTTTTTTTATGGCCCGCCTGACTATAGTCAGAGGGCCATATAGGTTTTGCCCTGTCCGTGCGTGCATTTTCTGTTTTCACCGGAAATGGTATCTATG
>LQRL01139761.1:14729-25377 GCA_001703475.1 Hydroides elegans
ATCTGAGCAAAAAATCCAAAAGAGCAGGCCAGCTTAATTGGCTATCGACCCAATGACCTCTAGCATTGTCTTATCCATGGATATATTGTTTATCGATGTAGGACAATGCACTCCCTACTCTGTACAGGCGCCGAACTAACATTATCTTCGTTATGATTTGCTCGGGAAAATGGTAGACTCTCGCTTATCGGAACTTAATGATCGAAACATTTCATGGTTCGTATTTCTTTTGTTTTGCGAACATGTCAAATTTTTAAAGCCACTCTTTTGATCGATTTTTTTTATGGACAAAAAAGCTTCTTTCTATATAATATTCGTCGGAAAAAAATGTTTTAGAATTAAGAGGTTACATGTAGAATATAAAATTCAGAATTGAAAATTACGCATAATTTTGCTTTAGTCTGAGAAAAATATCATCATAAAAATACCAAAATAGAATGATGAACTGAGACATTTTACGGAAGGTCCATAAGATTCAGATATCCGTTCTTTTCGAATATACACAACATGCATCAGACCGTTATTTCCGGAGTTTTTTACAATTATCATGACTAGTTTAGCAGTTAAGCGGTCGCAAGGTGGCAGATGACGACAGAATTGTCAGCGTATGTGTTGTTTTAATAAATGTGGGTTTGTCGAATGTTAAAGGACATGATGTAGAAAATATAGAATTATTATCAAACTGGCTTATCAAGACTCAAAGAAGCAACAGTAATAAAAAGCGCTTAGTTTAAATATAAACAAATTAAAAGAATGAAAAACGAAATTATTTCAATATTATTTAGACATACATGTACACAGATAATATACAACAAAGTATAAAATAATAGAAACACATCACCATCACAGCTATGAATAGTTATTAACTACAGGGTTATTACACACAGAAAACAACCATAATGCAGATCGAATCAACATGCAATAAGTTCTAACATGCTTTAATTTCTAAAAAGTGTTACCTTCCTCAAAAGTGGTAAAAGAAAGGTTTACACTGGATTCTAATCAGCTGTAGATAAGACAAAAAATAAGAATAGATAACACATGCCTTACACTACTTAACAAAATAGCTTTTTACTGAAATGTAATTGATAAAATTTGAACATATTTTTGTCGCCATTTGTCCAAAAGATGATGCAAGGCCCTTCTTGAACTATAAGGCATGCTATAAAATATCTCATCATAAAACATTCAAATTTTTATGTTTTTGACAGCAATATTACGTTTTCTTTCTAATGAAATATTGCAAATGGGTAAATATCTCCTCCTGATGCCCTCAATTACATTATCGGTATTTTTTAGCAAAAAGCAACATTCAAGCCCATTAAAACATAAACAGTCAGCATAATTATATACAAGGCAGCTTCTGATCACAATAAGACTTTTTTTGGCTTCTCGTGACTTCCCATCTTTGACTTGTACTTAAGCTTTAAAAACCTAACACATAAAACTTAGTATAGCCTTAAACATATGTTTTTAAATATTATCTAAGGTCCCCTATTCATATGTTATTCACTGTTTAAAAAATATGTACATGTGAACATAATTGCGTTATTATGGTGGCATCCGTATCAAAGAGCTAGGTGATCAAGTGTCACGTGACGCCTGATCCAAACAATATCTAAAATACCAATAAGTTGCTTTTGAATTTGGGATCCAAGATTACGCTCAAACGCCTCAAGTTCCAAATATTGTGACCGGAGTTGATATTAAATCATCAACTACGAGGCGTACGTACAGTACGATGATCGTACTTTTGTATAATGCTTGACAATTCTTCGTGAATGTCATCAAAACCGGTTTAAAAGTTCATAACATATCAATCAAGTATTTGGTCTTGCTTGAAACTGTCGGCCTTTACAAGAAGAAGGCGTGACAAACGGACAGAAGGAAGGCTAGACAGATACGCTACTCGTTAATCATATACGTAATCAAAGCCTTTGGATTGGGAACAAGTAAATGAATTAATCGTTGTTGTTTAATATGGTAGTCATACGGACAATGAACGTAAATGAACATTCTAGCGCAGCTAAACAATCGTTACGAGTAAGAAGAAATACGTGCAGACAGCCGTACGAGGATCAAAATACATTTCAAAAATAAAATGAGAAGGCAACATAACAACTCATTTTGCATATACCTTGGGTATCATTACATATATGAGTATATGTCCAACATGTAATTGCAGCTTTTGAGCCATTCTTTATTTAGAAAAATACAAAAAAGCCTCATTTACCTTCGCTGAAGTTTGAGAGGAAGTTACAACTTGTAAACAAGGTGAAGGTCGTCAGTAAGAATCAACCGCATTATTTCTCTATGGAAAGAACACATCAAAAAGCTTGGAACACAACGTAATAAAACAAGCGTGTGGAAACTTGGTGAGAACAGGGGCACCCAACGAACAAAAATTGTATGTTAGTCTAAAACGTTAAGAAATAAACGCATACCTAATCTAAGAATACTCTTATATAACTTCCTGTAAGATATCTGTTCATATTTTGCTAGCTAGCAGACCATATAATGGGAATACGTCACGAGATTATATATTGATGGGAATTATAACACTCTGTCAGCCAAATCTAAACGAACCCGAAGGGTGAGTTTAGATTTTGCTGACAGAGTGTTATAATTCCCTTCAATATATAATCGAGTGGCGTGTTCCTTTTATTACATATCTTTGATGAAAGAAAATCGATTTAAATACACTAATTTCACTATTCCGAAGCAGCCACCCGTGTTAGCTCAATCAGTTAGAGCGTTGGACAAGCATGTTTTTTGCGTCATTCGCACTTAACAACGTTTGTTTACATTTTTTGATCATCAATAACTCATTTATTTTTGGACAAAAACATATAAAATTTGAAACATGACAAGATTATTCTATATTATGCATGATTTATTCATAATTTTACTAATATCATAATAGAAATGTGATCATTGAGCTCGATTTGCAACACATGTAGATGGCTAATTTCCTCGAATTTTAGAGATGCAACGGGTGCCCAGGTTCGAAACCGGATAAAGGTGTTATGAAAAAAATGTTTCTGTCATCAAACAGCCTTTAAATTACAACTGATGAAATATTTTGATATTAGAGAGTTTGGGCAAAAAATGTCACACCGGGATGACCGATTTTCGGTATGTATATTTTAATCTTTACCCGATTAATCCAACTGCTAAAAATACTTAATATGATATTAACATTCATTCAAACTATTAATAAAATCTATTTATTTATTTTGTTGAACTTAAGGTAGAATAATTTCACTGAATAAGATAGGTTTAAGTCATAATAATTGGGTTATGATTAAAATTCGCTGACCTAAACACAGTCATCCCGAAATTATATTTTTTGCCCAAACTCTCTAATGACTACAAGATTTATTAACAAAGTCTATTTATGATGAATAAATACGTGTTTTTGTGACATTTTTGTGCGGTTGTCAAGTTGTCAAGGCGGAAGAGTAGGCATTGTTTTAAACTTGATAATCAGTATTTTATTCACAAGCAATAGCAATTATCAATGTATGTTATAAATAAGTCATTATTTATTTGATATTTCATACAAAAATTTTAAAGAAATAAAAAAAAATCAAACATAGAAGAGGCTCGAACGCGGGACCTCTGGCACCGCAAGCTAACGCCTACACCATTGGGCCAGGGTGAGCTCTGGCAACTAGCGTTACTTATTAACATATTTATAACAATCGATTTATCGATCGATAAAATTGCAAATAGAGATAGGCGACGCTGATGCTCAAACATAACTGCTAACATCCAAATGGTGCCGTTCTTAGATAGAATACGCTCAAAATTGCTTTTTTTACTAAACACTCAAATCGTAAAGTTGACGCAATTTGACGTAAAGTGGGCGATAAGTCGAAAACGAGGCTATAGTGAAGACGTTAGGAATTATCACACTCTAGCTTTTTTCTTATATGTTCTTTATACAGGTATGTAATAAAATGCAACATTTTTCCTAAATTATTATCGGTTCTTGCAAGTTGCTAGCTAGGGCAATTAGAGCAGATATGATAATTAAAAAAAATCTTAACTTATTTCATGGTCTGATTCAGTAATAAAATACAATTTTATAATTTTAACACAATTTCTTGGCTTATTGCTTAAGATAAAAAACTCTTATTGGTTAAATCGGTAACAAAACATGTTTTTGGTTTTGACTTGAGAACCGAAATGTCACATCAGTTCACAAGATCTGTTCTTTTTTCTAGCTAGCTGAGGCAGCCATACGAACAGATATTTGGCAGAACAGATCGTTGGGTGCCCCTGAGAGAAGCCACGACAGCAGATTTAAGACCGACTTGAAGCAGTAATATGACAAGAATAAAGTGGAATAGTCGAAAGAATAGAGAAAAATGTATTCGCTTTTAAAAGAAAAAAATCAATTTAATAACAGGGGCCTTACAACCTTACATGGGCACCAAACGATTTGCTTTGTAAAAGATTAGTTCTTATGGAACCCATCTAGTTAGCATATAAACAGATGGTCATTTCGGTTATCAATATAGAACCATAAATAAGTTATGTTGCTGATTTAGACTAATGCATGATTATATATGAAAAAATCAACCCATAAATGGTGTTGTTATAAATATTATTGCATATATTCCATCGAAGATGATATCAGGCAAACAAGCAAGGATATTTATAGTCTTTGAAACCATTAAAAAAATACAAGCAAATAATTGCATATCTAAAGTGATAAACCGTCATGTAAAATTTTCGTTAAATATATGTTATATAAAATATTTGTATATTGAAAAAAAAATGTAATTACATTTCAAAATTAAATACAATAATTTTGCTAAAATTGCGACGTGATCAAGATCATTAGGATACTGTAGAACCCCAGAGATCTCCCCATGGTCTGCCATTTTAAATGCGCGAGCCCGTAGTATTATTTCTCTTTTTTTTCAAAAAAAAACATTGTCTTACACAAAAAATGTCCCCGTAGTATTGTGTGTTCAGCTACCTAGCAAAATATTAACAAATATTTGGACTTGATATGAACTATTATTACAATAATTTTAAGATTATGTATACGTTTTAGAGATTTTCTATTTAGACTAATATAGAATTTTGGTACGCTTGGTGCCCCTGACCTTAGGGGAATATCATTCATTGACTATGATGTTGGCTTATGCATGAGTGGACATAGAAAGGGACAAACCAGGAGCTATATATATGTTATCTGAGAACAATAATGGATGACGATTTCTGTAGAACAAAACAATGCGTATGCGTTCTAAAAAGTCTATAAGAAATATATTTATCAGAGCCAACCACGAGCAGATCGATAAAAAAACTCAAGCTAACTGGATTAGACAGAAAGGTTGTACTAATGATATTAAAGCTAGAACAAGCGGAGCAGTACGAACCAAAGAGACACGATGGTCTGATATGCACAATCACCATACCTTATTAGCATTCACACAGATAATATTCAAAATTAATGTGAAAGGGGTAGAATGACTTGCAGTTTGGTGTATGTTAACGATGCAGTGATTAGAGCAGAACATAAAATATGAACAAACAACGTTATTGAAGAAGGGATACAGTACAGTATGAAGATAAATAAAAAATGAACAAATTGGTAGTAAGCATAAAAGTAAGATTTTCAGAGTAAAAATCTTAAAGGCATACCAAAATATAGAGTTATTTATAAAAAAAAATAAGAGAGCGGAACACCAAAAATGGAAGAACTCAGAAGAAATTTGCAGAAGCATTAAAATAACAAGAAACTCATTCAAATTATAAGTTATGATATAAAACCCTAATTATTTGCATCGAGACAAAAAATCAATAACGTCCTTTTGAATTGGTCTTGGTCATGGTCTTGGTGAATTGGTTTCAAAGTTGAACAAACAATATATTTTGAAATGATAATCCGTATGTTTAGGCATATAAGTCTAACGGTCCAAAATGATGTTTCAACCTTGATGAGCCTGTTATCAATACCAGTCCCATTAATGTATTATTTTTTTAATACATTGTTTTATAACTCACATGTTAGCACTATTTTGTCTGCATACGCAGGGTGACAATGTCTTAACAATGAGGTGTTTTAAAAATCTGACTAACGCACACTGCATGTAAGATCTTAATAGAATGAAAAAACTGGCTCCTTGATAATAAAAGGACATTATGGTCAAAAACTTATGAAATCGCAATATAATGGCTGATCTGTATGATTTGTTTCTAATAATCTTTTTTAAATATGTTCAAAACAAAGGTAAAAATTATAAATGCAACTTTGAAGGCTGATATTGTTCATAGATCAGCTACGATTTCCCTCTTTAGAAAAAAAATATATGCTTTTCCATTTACTGGGATTTAAAATCATGTACCGTGAGTTGGGTGAAGAGGCTTTAGGAATTATTTGGTAAAGAGGCTATTGGAATTATTTTGAATTTGTGTTGAGTATGAAATATCATCGATTTGAACAGAGAATGACAGGCATTCTACACATGATAACTCAACATCGTGCATGAGTTCTATCGAATCACGTCTTCTTGTAGCTTATATACAAATCATTAAGTTATACATCGTAGTGTGAAAAACATGCACTTGTAAAATTCGCTAAATCAATAACTACGATTAATTGGGATAAATCAATAACTACCAAATAGCATGCATAAATTTCATACTATATGAAAGAGGAGAAAGAGACAAAAGCGAATCTAAGAGTAGCTGTGATTCATAATATCGATGAAAAGAGCATTTCGGAATGGTTATTTCTTATGATAAATCTGACTTGATATAGCTTCATTACGTATAAAATACCGACCTTACATGAAACGGTTGAACCAAAACAATTTAACAATTTCCTATGTTTTACCAATTATTGAATGGGTGCCTGCAACATGATATAAAATTATGTATAATTCATATACAGAAATAAAAATATAATATTTGTAATGCTTAAAAAGATAATAACTCCAAATTTAAACACATGATTACATAGCAAACTAGTCTGTTTCAAAGACAATTGATGCCAATCCCAATGAAACTTTCATTGTTGAACATAAAACAGCAATTATGTAAATTAAAGTGAGATATCTTAACATAAATGTTGCTCTTACTAATACAGTAATTTGTCAAAATTATGAATTTTATAGCACTATAATGTATCTGATATGTTTTGTAGATAAAACTTATTTATCTCAATCAACGACAGTAACACAGCAGAGGTACTTAAAGCAGATGGAGAGCCCATGACAGAAATTATTTTCACAATATTCAATGCTATCTGGTAGTATTAAATATTTGGGTATCCCAAAGACTAAATACATATGCTGGTCACCTTAATATATAAGAAAAGGCGAAAATCTCAATCTGAACAACTGCAGAACCATCTCGATCCTGACCACATTTAAAAAGGGTAGTAATTAGAATCTTGATAAGCTGAATGTGAAGACAGAGGAAGCTACTGGTTAGAGGCATTTTGGCTTTAAACCTGGAAAAGGCACGTAAGACACCATATTCATAGTTAGACATACCATCAAGCATCGTGTTCCTCTACGCTTCAATTTTGTCAAGGCTGCCCTCTACACGGTATAGAGGATGGCCCTGTATAAATGATGATCGAAATCGGCATAGACCCAAAAATCATCCCAAAAATCGTCCGTTTACAATGACTCCAAATGACACAAATAACACGTGGATGGACAGTTAAGGCAGTTGTTTGTAGTAAAGATATGTCTTATACAAGGATTTCTGATATGCACCACTCATTCAATGTATTCCTCGAATTCGGCGTGAAAGTACTCTGGATTATATGTTCAAACTCCGGGATAATCTATAAATAGACATAACGTACGCATATTATACCACCCTCCTATCATAAATATTCGAAAAAACCCTACCTGTAAACATCACATCTTGAAAATGCTTGCCATAAATGGAATGTGAAAATGAACGGAGCTGAGTGTAAAACTATCTTCCCAAGCGACCGGCAAATAGTCATCGACGAAAAAGAAGCAGAGCATGTAGAAGATTCCGTATTCCTATGAATCGTTGAATGGCTTTGTAGATGGCAATAGCCAGAGCCATATGCGCATCGCAAACATGAACCCTCAGAGAAGTCGAGACACGCAGAATCGAGGGAGGTGTAAGAAATGCAATGCCTAAAAGCTATCATGAGGGTGACATGCGAAAAAAAGCCCTTCGGATGAAAAGTACGTGTACCGAAGTGTTTAAGAGTAAACGGCTATGATGGTTTTGCCATGTCACAAGATGTCCTCCTGAAAGCTTCATCACCAAACCTACCGATGGAATGTTATGAATCCGAGACCATGAGACAGGCCAAACAATAAATGGATCACTCAGGTGCGAGAATATACAGGGTTCCCTATCGCTACCAAAGAGCCAAGTTCATCTGGCGATGGTGATTCGGGTTCAGTCAGCTGTCTTGAGACAACGAAATGAAAATTACTGAGCATATAAATCGTGACTTAATTAGTAAGTAAATACTAAGATGTAACTTTATATAATTTAACTTCATTTAAGGCATTATATGATAATGATATCATGATAATGAATACAACGCCTTTTCAAGCTTAGTCCATGAGCACATCAAGTAAATCAATTATCCTTTCTCACGTATAGTGTCTTTATAAAAACCTTCTCACTCGTAGAGTCTATATAAAACACTTAAAGTATCAATATTCACCAGTTTCACAGATAAATTCACAACAAATATCACTTTTCACTCACAAATTTTCGCCATTCCTTTTTATCCTGAGCTAGAATCAACGCACTTTGTATTTCTATATACTTTGGTTTCAGTTGCTTCTGGATCAATTTGAGCAGAGTTAGTCTCTGGCCACAAACAGGACCCTCGTAGAGTGCGTTTTTGGCCGGCGCTGCATCTGGTAGTCTTTACATATGGCCAAACACTCGGAGGCGTCGAGTTGCGATAGTCGTTGACCACGGTTTTTGACCAGCTCTTTCGTAGAGCTGTTCGTTTGTTATCCAGTTGTTATTTGGGTCCCAACCTATGTTTAGGACTCTGCGAATGAGTTGTCTTTGGAACGCGTAGATTTTTCTCTCAAGGGTATCTGTAAGAGTTCACAATTCACAGTTATATAAGAAAATACTTGTTAACAATTCGTTGAATATTCTGATTTTAGTATCCACGCCTATTATATACCAGACCTTAATGGATATTACTATTGTTTTCACTTGTAGATAACCACTTCATTAAAAAAAACAGGTGAAAAAAAGTTTTTATTTCACCTATTATCAATATAATAGGATATGTCAATTCAATTTTGAGAAGGTATTATAAAAATACAGATGTATTTTTGTCGTTTTAAGGATTAAATCATAGTCTTAGTGTTGAATAGCATGGATCTTGTATTATCGCCCATTTTTCAGTCTCTGATTTCAAGTCAGAGCTTTCCGGGTGAAGCGATGCATCCGGATTATTTTTTAAAGAGTTATGAAAATATTTGGGTATGATTATATAATATCAACAAATCAATAGCAATCGTCTCCATACGAAGAAACCAAACATTTATTCAGCGGGCATCAGTTTTAATAGCTCTAAATAGCCAATCAATCAATCAATGGTTTATTTCATATTTCTCCATACATTTACAATTATGTAATGAACAATTCAATAAATTGATAACAGAAACATGAAAAGGAGCTGAACCGAAGAATATTAATTCTTATTTTTAACCAGCCCCTGATAACCACTATCTAGCTTAATTTATTCTATTCTACAACACATTTACACTCTAGATATATACAAATGTAACTAATTCGGTACATATTTACGTACGCCCTTTACGTATGTCTGCGACCGACAGGTGGAGTGATGGAGTGTAACCCATCGGGCTATTTAGAGCTACAGTTTTAATAGATCTTGCAAAGTCAAGGAAAATGATAAGTAATATGGCATGCGATATAAAAATGGGACAATTCAAACATTATTTTTCATTGAATTTGTTATTTTGCATTTTTGTCAGATTATAATAACGAAATAACGAAATAACGATGTTTTATTCACCATATATATAACAATAATTGAACAATCGTGAACATAAGCAAAATTAATCAGAATGGCGAAGGGAACTGACTTGAAGAAACTTCAATTTCTTATTAAATTGTCAGACCCATGTAAACAAGATATTATATTTATCAAATTGGTAAAAATTATCATAAATCACAGATATACAACTTATTGATTGATGCTCTTAAAAACTAGAGAAAAACAATATACAAAAGACCAAGTTTTCTTATATATTGAGGATAAACTAACTACCACTATCTAAATTCTATTTTTGAACAACAATAAAAAAAACAGTAACGTTTAATAACCCATAAGCATTTGTTTTATTAATTTCGATTTAAAGACATATAACGTTTTACTTTCTTTAATATTATTTGACAATTCATTCCAAAGATTCACACCTGCGATATTAATAGACATTTTTCGCTTTTCAGAGCGGACACTTTTTACATGAAAATTATTTTTATTTCTAGTGTTATAATTGTGTATTTCGCAACTTTTGTCGAACATAATTTGTACATTTATTGGCAAACTACCAGTATTTGCCTTAAACATATGTATACAAGTTTGAAATTTTATTAAATCATCCATTTTTAGAACTCTAAGTTTACC
>LQRL01139769.1:23530-35955 GCA_001703475.1 Hydroides elegans
TATTCCGCGAGCTTTTAAGACTCATTCGATGAGCTCCCGGTATAGAACCAAAAGCAAAGAAAGCCCTCAAATGTAAGCAGTCGTAACAGGGGAGGAGGGATAGAGAGTGTGTGATATACAGGAGCAGTTAATCGGCTTTAAAATATACAAAGGTTAGATACGGTTTACAATGATTTTTGGTGATGGAGTTTTCAAGCCGGTGTCTACTTTCGTTCTTAAATATACTTGATCCTTAACAATAGTGTAATGTCCCTTAAGCATATTAAGAATACAGTTAATGCTACCCTATAATTATTTCTCATTATTTGTTTATAAATTTATATAAAATAGTTCTAATGGGGGGATTTTTCACCGAAAGGGGTAGTTTTTATACCGAAACGAGAGTTTCCAGAAGGGCAAAAGGGGGTAGGGCATTTTTCTTGAGAGGGAGAGGGGCTAGTTCGTCTTCAAACTCGGTCAAAATATACATGGATGAAAAAAGAACTTCAACGCAAGTGAGATCATCAAAATATCATAAACCATCTCAAGCATTTGTGTGATGTAAGCGAGGGTAGTGGACTGTGGTTGAAAACACTAGCAAAACCAGGTTGGTGTGAAAATGACACTATGGATTATGAAAGCGCGGGCACAATCCCCCCTATTTTGGCTACTAGGACAAGAGCCCCGTTACTGAAAAAGATGGTAATAAATATTTTTTTATTTCTATAGACAAAAAAAATGTTTTGTTGTGAGGTTATAATCAATATCAACAATCACTTTTATTAAACAAAGACACTATAAAAATACTTTATTTACATCACTGACTCAATTATTGAGTTAATGTTGTAATCAAATACAAAAGCTCTACATCCGCATACGCAAATGGCGAATCTGATCATTTAAGTAAGACGAACGTTTAATGAGAAACGTGTTCCTAGTCGTATTTAGTTGCTCATCTATTATCGGTTAGCTTAAATAATTATTTATCATTGGAATATTGGATAAAGTATGACAAATATGTGTTTCAAAGCCTCGCGGGGCTTCGGTCCTAGCTGAAAAATTCAGGGGGCTTGTGTCCTACATGCAGGGATGGTGGACAAATACGATTGTGGACGCCTAGATTCTAATCACATACAGCTGTGGGCCCGTATTACAAAAGTTGATTTTTTAAATCTTTTTCTTCAAAAACTCAACGAATTTGAACAAGATACCGGTTTTGAGATTTTCCCTTGTGATTTTATGAATAAAAGTATGACAAACATGCGGCACAGATCAGCCACATGACCAAATCCTGAAATTCCATTGGCTATTTATAAATACTTTGATCGGAAAAACCCAAAATAGCATTTGTAAAATAGGGATACAAACATGTTTTAGAAGGAATATGGGTCATCTCCACAAGAAAGAGCCAACTGGCAAAACGTTATTACAAAGGAAAGCCCAGTGGGCTGGGCTTTCCAAAAACAATTTGATTCTTGAAAGGAAATATGTAGCTATTTGTTTGTAAAGATATAATTTATCTCTTAAAATATTTTGCCTATCTTTGGCTGCGCTGCACTTTGAAGTGTCCTATTAATGTTAATCGGGTTACAACAGTGGGTGTTATTATTTAATCTACTTCATTCGGTTAATTTATAAACGAAATTCCCTCGACCCGCAGAGTTATTACATTAATTCATATATTCACATGTTGATGCAATTGTCGAAATTATGGCATGCTGTTTTGGTGAGTGTCTAATGTTGCTTTTTTTACAACTTATGATTCTGCTTAATTTCCAACTTCTAAGGATTATAATACATGTAGACCAGTATCTGGAATTCGCGGGAATCTATAATTCGCGGATACGTGTTTCTCGAGAATTATTCATATTAAGAAACAACTTATATATAGGAAAACATTGAGAAACCAGTTTTCTATCACACTTAAGTCAAACCACGATCACAGTCTCAAGTTATTCGCAAAAAACACGTGTCCGCGAATTATAGATTCCCGCGAATTCCAGATCCGCCATTCTACGTTAAAATATATTATGTTGCATCATCTCTTTACCCATCATTGAAAAAAAAACATTTCTTCGCGAAGTATATTTTAGAAACCCATTAATTTTTTATTTCATCTGAAGTGAAAACAAAAAGTCTGCTCAAACAATAGAGATATAGCAACTTTCAACTTTAAATCATGTATATCTATTAAAGTGGTTTAATTGGTGATAATGATAAGGCTTGTTTTAGCCAATCAATCATAAACAAATATGTCCATAAAAATAAAATAACTATATATTGTTTATAGATCTGTAAAATTAACACAAGACTAGTCCAATGTAAACACAAATCCCAAATAATTCGAATCCAAGTTTTCGTGTTTCACACTTTGGTGCTTCACAATTTCATCGAGTGTCTATGTAAAGCGAAATAGGTTTCAAGTGTAGTTCATTCTCCATAACAATTGCACATCGAGTCTTGGCTACGACATTCTCTTAAAACAATTAAAATTCAATGCATTTCTACCGTTAAAATCATGGAAGTAACATATCATATCCCGAACCCTTCCTTCGTTTCAATGCCGTTCCTTATCAAATAATCATAGGTCTATGCTTGCACGTTTTCTCATGCCGCACCCTGGCGCTCTTTTTGAAAAAGGCCGCCGCACAAAACCCACATCTATGATTCCGTTCATTCAAGTGCACAGAGCGTATATGATCGTGTACATGGCAACGCTGTTTTATATGCGTCATGCACAGACTGCACATGTAGAAACCATCATCCAAGTGCATGACGAACCGCTCAAGCATCGCTTTTGGGACGTCCTGTGATTTGTCCAGGCCTAGTGTTTGGCGCAGGTCCTGCAAGTACAGAAAACAAGAAAAATGTCTTAACTAATCTGTCTTAACTAAATCATTTAGGCGGCATATCAAGAAATGTTCATTCTAAAGTGTAAATATATATATTTTTTTACAAATATCCTTCTTTAGTTGCATGATGATTGTTTAACGAAAGGAAAAGACAGCTATATATGTTTGTTGAAACGGACTTTTATTTACTGTCTTGAATACATAAAAAAAAATCACCGGCATCTAAACCTTATTTTCTATCAGATCTATTCATATCGATGTTGATTTCTGTTTAGACAAACCTTAATCGTTTAAATTACTGTAGTTTAATAACCATGCTCAAAACAACAAAATACGAACTTTCACTTCTATGAACTTGCTTTATAAAAATCATTCATTATTGTGGTTTCTTAATCATTTGTTTAAAATCTTCCGACATCTCCTACTTCAAAGTCTTCAACGGCAACTTAATTACAGCAACTCAACACCTATTTACACTTTTGATCTAAATTATGTTACAAAAGCGCAACTTAAGATTAAACTTCAAATTTTGATGTAACTTTTGAAATAAACATTAAAATAATCCGTTCGCTTTATTTGCTTTTTAATCGAAAGAAATTCAATTGAAATACTCCGTTCGCTTTATTTGCATTTAATCAAAAGAAACTCCCGACAACATTTTACAAAACCCTTTTACTTTTATATATTAATTTGAGAAAAGCAACTTCTAACCATACAACGATCTGTACGAGTAAGTCTACTTATATTCTCATCCAAAAGCTTATAATGATTATTTTTTAAAACCGTGCACCTTTATCAAACCTTAAACAATCTATATTATATGTTTTTGTTATATTCGGAAATAAAACCATGTATTAAATTATCATTACGATGTTTTTATATTAGCCTTACATATGAGTATTTACAATATGTTCACTACGCCTTATCGTTCAAAGCTATCTCCGGCTTCAACCCTGTTACATTTCCACTTGCAGCACGAACGAAGACGTTTTTCACATTTTGATTTTCAGTTGAAAAGCAGTTCCAAACTCGCTTTTGCCTCGCAAAGTTTCTCATGGTCAAGGCGGTCGGTCTTTTTGGTCAAGCGAGAGACGCAATAGATACAAGCTTGATTGCGCATTTTCATGTGAATCGTCTTGATGTGGCTACGGGCACTATCCCTGGTTTTGAGCGCCTTGTCGCAAATAGTGCATTGAAATGAACCCGTGTCAAAAGGCTTGATAGACTCCTCTATGGTTTCGAGGAATGGGTCATTCTCCTTTTCAACTCTCAGGTCATTCTTTGCCACTTTAGGGTTTTTCTCTTTTGCCACTTTCGGATTGATTACCTTTGACACTTTGTGGTCATCTCTCTTTGCCACTTTGTGGTCATCTCCCTTTGCCAATTTGGGGCTATTCCCCTTTGTAACTTTCTGGGCATTCTCATTTGCAACGTTCAAATCATTCCCCCTTGCCACTTTCGGGGCATTTGCCTTTGCCATTTTCGAGTCGTCCTGCTTTACCTTTTTCGGGTCATTCACCTTTGCCATTTTCACGTAATCTCCCTTTGCCACTTTGAGGTCATGCCCCTTTGCCACTTTCGAGTCATCCACCTTTCCCACCTTCAGGTTATCTAGCTTTGCCACGTTCTGGTCATCCCGCATTGTCCCTTTTGGGTCATCCCACTTTGCGACTTTCGGGTCATTTCGTTTTGCCTGCAACAAGGCAGAATAGAGTGTAATAACAGGTTTTATTCATTGTATTTTATCAATCTTGTTCGAGTCTTTAGTTTTATCATTGTATCGTGACAATTTTTCATTGCAACAATTCCCTAAATCAATACGATATATCATTTTGTTCCATGCTAATTTAGGCGGAAATCGAGGCATATGGCATAAATCAATTACATTTTTGTATTATAATTAAATGAAACTGCAATTATCAACCAGTTCAATATAGATTGGCCTTATCTAGTCAATCTATCTTATAATACACCGTAGTAAAGTTGTTCATATGCGTTCTTTTCATTCAGGCTTCGCCCTGCATTTCTTCTCATGCCGATCTCGATTTGGCTTATGTCCAAATGATGCACTACAATATGAACAGCGATGATTGCGAAGCTTCAAATGCACAGCTTTCAGGTGTTGTAGAACGTTAGCCCGATTTTTGCACTGGGTATGACACAAAGTGCATATATAGGTTTCTAAATCGACGCAAGCAACGAACTGGCCTATGGTCTCCAGGGTCAAGAGTTGCGTGGCGGGTGGAGCGGTGAACATGCCCTGCAAAATGGAACAGAAAGATGTTTTAAGGTACCCAATAAAAGTCGATTCGATTTCTCGTCGTACCTAGGAACGTATCCGCTAAACCATTTTATATAAAGTATAGAGATAAATAATTTGTTCAATCTTTACGTTCAAATATTGAAACAGACCTTCTAGAAGTATAGACCTATGTCAACATCGATCGGTTGAAGGTATTCCAAGTAGAACCTTGCAATATTTTCTTCTATTACACTAAAATTCTGAGGATTGATGCTTTACCACCATGAAGGATTGAGATTAAATGTTTGAAAACAAAATTATCAAATTATTATCCATTAATTTTATTTTATATCCAAAAATGTTTTCTTATTATAACATGTTTATATACAAGATAATTCAATAAATAAATATGTGCGAAAATGAATATATGCGAAATAATCTTGTTTTCTTTTTATTTATGTAATATAAAACTTTACTTTCGGAACAACAAAAGCTTATGCAATGGATTAAGCGAAATAAGAAGTGCATCCAAATAGCATTGCACTAAACGCATATCTTTCATTTATACATTTATATATCCTTTTTATTCACATATATTTACTTTTCATCTAAAACTTTTAAGTCCGTTTTATTTATACATGCATTCTTTACATTCATAATCGTTTTGCTTTATCAAAACTAAGAAATGTATTTTTTTTTTAAGAATATTAACACAAAACCACGAAGCAATATTATGAAATGCCGACTATCGTCACACATAGCATTAACTTTATATATTTGAGCTATTAGTTTAATAATAAACTTGATTGCAAATGAAAACTTTGCTGCACTTGAATGCTTTTTTATCTATTTCACTTGGATTTTTTAGTGATGCAAGACGGATGATGTGCTGTATAAGAATTTGTGCAGTGTAAGTAACATTAAATTGTTCAGATACCAACACCAATCAATGTTAAAACTCCACCAGCCAAACAAAACATTTCATCTTTTCAATCTGTTTACGGTCCACTTTGTCCCTTCATTTTGCACCGTGCTTCGTGGCGCACGCAATCCTTTTTATCATAGAATCCAATCATGCAAAACGCACAATGATGATTGCGAATCTTCAGATGCACCGCGCGTATATGGTGCCGCGCGCCTCCTGCCCGTTTAAACTGCGCCTTGCACAACGCACACATGTATATGTGATCTTTCTCAACGCATACGATGTGGTTTTTCACGGTTTCTGGAGTGAGCTGGTTCGAGGTTGTGGGGTCGGAAATCGAGAGTGGTGGTAGTGGTGGTGGAAGTGAGGTGAAGAGATTCGGCTCGGGTGTTGATAGGAAGTTCAGTTCATCCTGCAACAGGACACGATATAATGGATTGAAAAGAGGGTTCAGCTTTTTCTCTATACATTTTTTCTCTGGTTTATCTTTAGCTTTTCCACATAATCGGAAAAAGTAGTTATACATGTAAAAACGATTCAACATTAAGTTCATACTAGGGCTTTAAGGGTTCGGTTATTCGATAATCGGCATATGGTATGCACCCGAATACAACCTTTACAAATTAATAATTGTCGCTCATTGGATATACATTTCCAGGGAAATATTAGTTGTTACTTCTATTACATTTTGTTCTTTTTGCTGCAGTTTTTTTTTGAATATGTTGTAGCCCACTGCCAGCTAAACAGAGAATAATTATCGACAAAACCACCACATTTAGCCTGTTAGTTTCCATTACTATTACGAAACATAGCAACCATAACATCTCGTACCCTTCGTCCACACAAAAATGATTCCACTGAACACATTTAAATTCACCATCACCCTTTTCTACTTGACGCACTATTATAATCATTTAAAGCCTATTGTTCATTTGATTTATTCCTATCTAATCAACTGAAAATATTATTTTGCGTTTTAAAACTAACACGAACATCTATCTCATCTCGTTTCTCAATTCCCACGCTTCTTTTTACAGATCGCTTCATGTCGATCGCGATTAATCTTTTCGTGCCAGGCTGCGCCGCAAAATTTGCAAAGATGGTTGCGTATCTTAAGATGAACACCACGAATGTGTCTGCGCATACTACGTTGATAATTGCTTTGGTGATGGCACAAGTTGCATATGAAAGTGCTAGGGCCCATTGCAACGATGTATCGGTCTATGTTCGCGCTTGTAAGTTGGCCTGGGTCTGCCTGCAAAACATGAAAACAAAAGAAATTGTCATCATTTGGTATTCGGATCGGAATTGTTAAATATATCTGGTTCGACAAAGGCTTATTTGTAATTCAATTAAAATGCACGAGGGGAAAAGGCACATGCGATTTTGCTCTAGAAGCGTTTATGAATGGAACAGTATGGTTAACTTTTTGCTATTCCACACGTGCATTCATGCATAGCATGTTTGTTATACTTTCTCTTGGCTTTCTACCTTGTTTCCATCATAATCTCAGTTCAAAATATAATTCAATGGCTAAATCATGTTTTGGTTGGTTAGTCTCACATTTATTTTCAATTTCAATGTTCCTATGGAGACAAAAATAGCACCAAACTGAAATGAGGCAACGATAGATTATTTCAGTATCATATGAATTGAGCTTTGTGTATAAGCTGCATATATACATGAAATAAAGAACTCTTCCCTTATTCAGGGTGACCAGTCTCCAGTCAGTTTCGAATTCCCTGATTTTTCCCTGATTTTCCCTGATTTTTTCCCTGATTCAAGGTTGATACTAGTCCCATCTAAGTGTACGACTTAAGGATGTTTTTCATTAAAATTATAAATATATAATCAGGACTGCACCTTTACAGTCATCTTAAATCAAGTTTGCATCGCTGCAAAGGACACTGACGCATGTTAAGAATAAACATACAATATTCTGAATTACGAGCGCCGAAGGCGCGAGCGCAAATTCTAAAGGAAAACTTAATGCCATGTATTGTTTTCGGTTTATACTTAGGGCTGTGTCGGGTACCGCGGGTAGTCGGCTACCCGACAATCGCCTCGGGTATCTGAACCAAAATTTGGGTTTCGATACCCGAAATATTGCATTATGGGAACATGATTTTTTCAGATAAAAGTGTTATTTCTAAAAGGGTATTGTAATGTTTTAGTCATTGAACGCATTTGAATTGTTTTTTAAGTCAGAATTTGTTAAATAAATAAGAATAAACATGATAATTCAGGCTATCTATATTTGATTATAAATGTTCAGCATGTAATTCAGAGTAAATGTAAATGAGACCCTTATGAAATCATGTTTTGAAAACTTTGGTCGGGTATCGGGTATTGACTTTGGGTGTTCGGGTAGCAAAATACCAGACGGGGTTCGAAGGTGTCATTGACCGCCGGGCCACCGCTTTAATGACACACTCCAATCTCTACGGGTATAGAATAACAAAAGGAAGCTATATTTAGTTGATATCCGAGCGCCGAAGGCGCGAGCAAAAAAAAAAGAAATCTTGAGTATGCGAGCGCCGAAGGCGCGAGCGAATTTTTTTAAAAGATAAATCATAAAAATAACAAATAAAAACAATGGCAAAATTCCCTGATTTTTTTCCCTGATTCATTATGAAATTCCCTGATTTTTCCCTGATTTTCTCCAAAAACGTCCATTTTCCCTGACTTTCCCTGATTTGAAAACGGGCTGTTGAAATTCCCTGATTTTCCCTGATTTTCCCTGACGCTGGTCACCCTGCTTATTCCATTTTTATTTATATTCAATAGTTGAAAAAAATCTTTCTTAAAATGAAAAGCGTTATGCATAAACCAAGTTATTACACACTAGCCATATCAATTTACATACGAGAAAAGGCCTTTTAAAACTCAGAATAATATTACCGGTACTCAATGTAATACACAATTTCCTACGTCTCGTTATGTGTAGTTTATTTCCGTAGACTTGCAAAAATATGAAGGCGTGGACTGTTGTACATACAAATGTATAAGAATTCTTCCAGTTTTACTACCCCTTTCAGCACGATATTTTTCTTCTTTACTTATTCTCAAAAATATTACGAGAAAAAAAAACATTTAAAAGAGAAAGTGTTTTTAGTCATAAATTATTCTACATAAACTTGAAATTAAACAATCTTTTAACAATTTAGAATAACACAAATGTCTTTTGCGTTTTGGTGGTTACGTATTTTGAGATGAACAGCTCGAATATGTTCGCGCATACACTTCCACCATCTGCTATGTTCACACAACTTTCACAAGTAAGAATCCGTATGTACTCGTTGGGTCTGCCTGCAAAACATGAAACAAAGAAAGTGTCATCAATCGACATTCGGATTGACAGTGTTAAACAAATTTGGTTCAGCATACCTACATACGAATTATATAAAATCACAATATTGCCCCATATTGTCTTTCTAGTTTCATTCTAATATTTCCGCTTTTTACATCGTCCCTCATGCCTATCCCGGTTTATCTTCTCATAGAACTTTGCATCACAAAATGCACATCGGTGGTTGCGTATCTTGAGATGAACGGCCTCGATGTGCTTGCGAATATTTTGAATTCTCGAGCATCGGTGATGGCAAATGGTGCACAAGAAAGTGTCTGGTTCCATTCGAACAATAAATTGTTCTATGTTATCGCGTCGCGGACTCGCTGGCAGGTTCATCTAAAACATATGTCATACCAAGCAAAAGTGTAGTTGGAGTGATACTTTTGAAGTTTACTGAAGTGTGCATAACCAAACATTTAATCTCTATTTAAACATTTGAAAAATTGCAAATGATTTGCAGAGGCGAGCTTTCCATGAATGTTTTTTTTTTTTCAGCAAAATGTTTCAACATCACTTTCATGTTTTTTTCATTGAACACAAATTTAAAATATATTTTCGTATGTCAAATGTATTTATCTATTTCAAATAGCTTATAAGTCAGGACATCGATACCATAAACTGAAACATGCGGTTAAGTCTCCTTGATGCATTTAAATCTTCGGAATGTCGATATTATCTCTTAACTTATTCATTTATTTATTTATTTATTTTTTAAATACAAATCCACATTAATTTTACTACTTCCTATTGTCTGCCCGTTGGTTTTAATGCACTTCGGTCAAATCAAACGCCGTATACCTTATTTCTATTGTACATGCTCATGCTGTATATTCTTATGCATCACCTTTTTTGTTGCTCAATTCTTTAATACATACAATAATCACAACCATTCATAGAGATCGTTAACGTTTAGTTTTATTCATTGTTTTTTTTTTCACATTTTGTGATTTGCAATAACTGTTTTTAGTCACATTTCAATTTTCACGGTTTTTACACTTCGCTTCATGTCGAGCGCAATTTCTTTTCTCGTTGAACTTTGCATCGCAAAATGAACATTTGTGGTTGCGTATTTTTAGATGAACAGCTCCAATGTGTCTACGGATATTTGGAAGCCGGGTGCATTGGTGATGACACAAAGCGCACAAGAAAGTGCTAGGGCCCATTCGAACAATGTACTGGTCTATGTTCTCGCTTGTAAGCTGGCCTGGGTCTGCCTACAAAACACGAAACAAGACATCATTTATTTGTATTTTTTATGTCGCCGTGTTAAACAAATCGGGTATGGCATGCGCTCCTTTAACATTATAAAACACATAAATAAATGCTCTTATATTGTCAGAAATTGATCTGATATCCGCATTTGAATCAACACAAAATGCATGCTTTGGGTCTTTATTTCAATTCAACATCTATATTTGTTTGATTTCAATTTCACTCTTATTCATGATGTTATTCATTTGCTAAATTATATTTTATCCAATTTTGTCGTCTCGATGCATAAGGACCGGCCCACAGCTGAAGTAAACCACATCAATACTTTGTTTTAGTATCATGCAAATGTGTCTGTTTGCAGCATCCAATTCTTCAAAATGTAAATTGATGTATAACAAATATCTAATTCAAAACGTATTTCCTTTACTTTACGAAAACTGTCATAATTTAAAAGACAAGTTTTGATTATTCATATAGAATTCTACATAAACTTTAAAATATCAAGTTTACAATATACTATTGATTATTCATATAGAATTCTACATAAACTTTAAAATATCAAGTTTACAACATTAGTGAAACAAAGGTCTCTCAAGTCTGATCTCAATTTTCACGCTTTTTACATTTTCCCTCATGTCGAACGCAGTCTTTTTTCTGATGAAATCTTAGCTCGCAAAATGAGCATTGGTGGTTGCGTATCTTGAGATGAACAGCTCGAATATGTCTGCGAATATTTTGAAGTCTGGTGCAATGATGGTGGCATATGTTGCACAAGAAAGAGTCTGGGCCCATTCGAACAATGTACTGGTCTATGTTCTCGCTTGTTAGTTGGCCTGGGTCTGTCTACAAAACACGAAACAAGACATCATTTATTTGTATTGTTTATGTCGCCGTGTTAAACATATCGGGTATGGCATGCGTTCTTTTGAAATTATAAAATACATAAATAAACGTTCTAATATTGTCGAAAAATCTGTTGAAGTGATCAGTCTTTGATATTCCACATTTGAATCAACACAAAATTCATGCAGTGTGTCTTTAATTTTAATTCAACATCTATATTTGTTGTACTTTCACTCTTATTAATGATGTGATCATTTCTTAAATTATATTTTAGTTAGCTTGATTGTAATCCAATTTCGTCGTCTCGATGGATAAGGACCGGCCCACAGCAATACTTTGTTTCAGGATCATGCAAATTTGTCTGCTTGCAGCATCCAATTCTTCAAAATGTAAATTATTGTACAACAAATATCAAATTTAAACTTATTTCCCTTACTTAACGAAAAACGCCATAATTCGAATAGACTAGTTTTAATTATTCATATAGAATTCTACAAAAACTCACAACTGTCAAGGTTACAATATTAGTAAAACAAAGGTCTCTCAAGTATGATTTTCACGCTTTTTACATTTTCCCTCATGTCGAACGCAGTCTTTTTTCTGATGAAATCGTAACTCGCAAAATGAGCATTGGTGGTTGCGTATCTTGAGATGAACAGCTCGAATATGTCTGCGAATATTCTGAAGCCTGGTGCATTGATGGTGGCACATGTTGCACAAGAAAGAGTCTGGGCCCATTCGAACAATGTACTGGTCTATGTTCTCGCTGGTAAGTTGGCCTAGGGTTCCCTAAAAAAATAGGAAATAATGGATTGTAATCATTTATGCCGCTGTGTTAAACATATCAAGTTTGACATAAACACTCTTTTTTATTGATTTATAAACAGCATAATACAACAATAAATGATCTGATATTTACAAATCGACCTGTAGATCCAATCACCTGACATTCCATATTTGAATCGAACACCTAACACAATTTTGCATTGAGAGTCTTTTTTTTTGGGGGGGGGGGGGGGC